>JANHGD010002207.1:41022-64572 GCA_027560375.1 Imantodes cenchoa
TCTGTAAACCGCTTAGAGAGGGCTGTAAAGCACTATGAAGCGGTATATAAGTCTAAGTGCTATTGCTATTGCTATAGTGGGTCTGTTATGCAGTATTTCTCACATACTGTGGCCAGATATCAGTCAACTTTTTAACCTGCTACACATAACAAAACTGTTTAGGAATTAAAAGAATACTTGTTATTTAAAGGGAACCATGGATTTAGGATTGCATTTAAAACCATCAAGCCATCAAGTGAATTGGAATTGTCTAGTGCTTTGTAGACAGTATTTGGGCTGATGCTGTACAAGAGACAAAGTCAATGTCAGGATTTGTTATAATGTTAGCAAACAAATTAACTACTGTATTTTTTGCAATATAAGACACACCTGACCATAAGATGCACTCCTGTTTTTGGCCTCTGCACATCCCGTTTTCACCCTCCGTGCACCCAGTTTTTAGAATCTACGCGCCTGGTTTTCAGAGGCCAAAAACAGGACACAAGGAGGCTGAAAATGGGGAGCACAGAAGCTGAAAATGGGATGCACGGAGGTCAAAAACAGCCGGCAGATGGGGGCCAGCAGGTGGGTGGGGCTTCAGCAATATTCACTCCATAAGATGCACAAACATTTCCATCCACTTTTCGGAGACAAAAAAGTGCGTCTTATGGAGTGAAATATACGATAGTTGGAAATCTAGAAAACAGATTTCCACAGCTGAAGCACAATTCATAGCATTATCAGAAATGTGTTCAGAGATGACACAGTATAGTTCATAAAAGAATTAAAAGAATGCTTGTTATTTAGAATAGAATAGAAAAACAGTTGGAAGGGACCTTGGAGGTCTTCTAGTCCAACCCCCCTGCTTATGCAGGAAACCCTATACTGTTTCAGATCCAATCTCTTATTAAAAATTTCCAGTGTTGGAGCATGTGCAATTCTGGAGGCAAGTTGTTCTACTGATTAATTGTTCTAACTGTCAAGAAATTTCTCCTTAGTTCTATAAATCCCTTTCTAGATTTAAAGAGAACCATGGATTTAGGATTGCATTTATAAACATCAAGTGAATTGGAATTGAAATGCTTTGTAGACAGTATTTGGGCTGATGATGTATAAGAGTCAAAGTCAATGTCAGGATTTGTTATAATGTTAGAAAACACACTAGCTAGTTGGAAATCTAGAAAACAGACTTTCCACAGCTGCAGAAATGACATAGTTAGTAAAGGATTTGGATATTGAAGTGAAAGGAGCTATACCAGTATTTGAAGATAACACAACATGTAAACAAATGACAACAGGTGAGAGGACAAACTAGAAGCAAGCATGTTGACATAAAATAATGTAATGTCAGAGAAGCAGTGAAAGAAAACGTAATAGACCGAATTTATTCTCCTCCAGAAAATAATTTAGCTGACCTCATGAGAAAAAACATTAAAACCTCCTACATGAGGCAATCTATGCTATAATTGGTTGCTGTAGATGCAAAAGGGGAGTTTCCAATTTTTCCCGCTTTTTTTCTTCTGTGTGCTCTTTATGCTATTTGGATTTACCTCAGGATGTCCCTGTGTGCCTGACTATCTTGTTTGCTGTAAATATGTTAAATGTATTTATTTATATTAAACTACAAATTTGCCTCAGGATCTCTGACTTCCTTTGGAAACTTGCTGCATAATTCCCTGACAGAGTACTACTTTTAATACACCCAAAGAAAAAAGCCATTTGCAGTGGATGTCATTTGCTGGAAACATCACAGGGAGGGAAATAACTCTTGTTATTTGTAACTGGTGGATTACCAGAAGGATGTAAAGGATCATGGTGAGAAACCATTTCTGCTCTGGGAGATCCCCTTCCTCTGACACTGATGGAGGAGTTTGGGATTATGAGCGCACACAAATTAATCCCTTTGTGAGCCTGAGCTGTTCCCAAGAAGCTCCCATGGGGAGCACAGACCCTTCTTAAAAAACCCCTCAACATGGTTTGGAAACTGCAGGATGGTTAGAAAAGGCTGAAGGGGACGCGGCTCCTGCAGATTTGGAGTTAACAGACTCGATGTGAGATGAACTGGGCTTTCTCAAGACTAGGGCATGGACTTGCCATATCTGACTGGAAAACAATTTGGAAAATGAATCGACCAAGAGATTTTATGATTTGGGAGAATAAAACATAACTATTGTCTTACTGTCCTCAACTGAAATTTTAAGGAAACAGTTTATTAATAAGAATGAAATGAAGATATTTCATCCCAAACAAATCACAGCATCATGGGACTGGTTCCGTTGTGGTGACCAGAATTGGATGCACTATTCTAGGTGTGTTGTTACCAGCACAGTGTAAAGCAACTCTATCACTTCTTCTTAACTTGACTCTATGCCTCTGTTGATGCACCCTAGGATTGCATTGGCTTTTTTGGCACTTGCAGCACAATATTGGCAGAAGTGGTACTTGTCTATTTCTCATGTGGCCTAAGGATAAATGCCCTGCCCTTTTGGAGATCTCCCGGAGGCAACCACCATTTCCAGCACACCCACAATTCCTTAACACAATTTACAAAGTGTTAAGGTAACAAAACAGAACACTTTGTCCCAGTCCCACGTGACAGTGACCCAGAAGCAGACACCATTTTGACTCAGAGGCAGACATGGCAAAATGGTGGCTGCTTCCACAACTGCACCGCAATGCTCAGGCAGGAATCCCAGGCACAGTCAAAATAACGGCTGCTTTCACAACACAGTCATGCAGCCAGAAATGCTTGTCTTACCCTCCTTCACCAACCTGAGGTTCAGTGAACTTCAAAATGGTGGTGGAGGAGGTTGTGATACCTGGTGGGGTGGGATGTGGGAGTAAGCCCTAACCATTGCAGGGATTCAGTGGGAGTAGGAAAATGCCTGTGGAGACACTGTAGAAAAGGAAAGGCCTCTGGGCACCCAAAAGTTGGGGGAGTGGATGCTAGACCTCCAAGACATTCCTATAACCCAGAGGTAGTCACTGTTCTGCTTAATGACTTAACATTTGTTTAACAGCTTCATCAGGGAGAGAAGGAGGTGAGGATAGTTAAGCAAGGCAATCTTGCTTAAAAACCATTGCAACATGCAACCATAATTGGCAGGCCCCATTACAATTGTATCTAGAATACTACTTGTATGGTGGCTAGGGTATTCTGGGGCTCAAAATCTGGAGGACACCAAGTTAGAAGATGGAAAGTCCACCTGTGGGATTTCCATAATCAATATACAAAAAACACCACCCAAAAGCCTTTTTGAGGAATTCTGTTAGTTCTGCAAAAATGAAATATCAAGAAACTTCTGCTAATAACCAGAAACAGGCGGTTAGCCATTTTCCATTTCTATTCACCTACAAGTCTAATCCTAAGACATATTTGAGTAAAAAGTATGAGGCCAGAATTAAAATAGTCAATTTCTCACCTACATTCCTAATGAGAGATGAGAAATAAAACCCAACCCTTCCCTAAACTCATCAAAGGTTTCCTCATGTGGATTTCCTTGTAGGAAATACGGGACGATTTCTACCTGAAAATTGTCCACAGACAGGACATTTTAAGGATTTCTCACCTGTGTGAGTCATCCAGTGTCTCATGAAGTAAAAATTTTAAATGAAACTTTTCCCATTCGCCGGGCACATATACGGTTTCTGTCCTGGATGTGTCCTCTGGTGTTTTACCAGATGGGAATTCTGACCAAAATATTCCCACAATCAGGACATTCAAAGGGTTTCTCTCCTGTGTAACTTCTCTGATGTGTTATCAGGTTGGAATTCTGACTAAAACTTTCCCCACAAACAGGACATTCAAAGGGTTTTTCTCCTGTATGAATTCTCTGGTGTCTTACCAGGTGGGAATTCTCACTGAAACTTTTCCCACAATCAAAAGACTAAAAGGGATTATCTTCTGTGTGAATTCTCTGATGTCTTATCAAGTTGGAACTGAGACTGAAACTTTTCCCGCAATCAATACATTCAAAGGGTTTCTCTCCGGTGTGAGTTCTCTGATGTCTTATCAGGTTGGAATTGAGACTGAAACTTTTCCCGCAATCAGTACATTCGAAGGGTTTCTCTCCTGTGTGAGTTCTCTGATGTCTAATCAGGTTGGAATTGAGACTGAAACTTTTCCCGCAATCAGGACATTCAAAGGGTTTTTCTCCTGTGTGAGTTCTTTGATGTCTTATCAGGTTGGAATTCTGACTGAAACTTTTCCTACAATCAGGACATTCAAAGGGTTTTTCTCCTGTGTGAGTTCCCTGATGTGATATCAGGTGGGAACTCTGACTGAAACTTTCCCCACAAACAGGACATTCAAAGGGTTTCTCTCCCGTGTGAATCCTCTGATGTCTTAGCCGGTTGGAATTATCACTGAAATGCTTCCCACAATCAGGACATTCATACAGCTTTTCCCTGGTGTGAGTCCTCTGATGCATCACTAAGTTGTCATTTTCACTAAAGCGTTTACCACATTCGGAGCACTTGTAGGGCATCTCTCCTGCGTGGGTTCTTCCAGAACCAAAAAGGAGCAGTTCTGACCTGAACTTTTACCACACTCAGATAATTAGAATGGCTGTTGTCCAGAGTGGATTCTCCCCTGCATAATCACTTGTCATTGGAAGTCTGCTTTTCTCAATATAGGTACATCTTTGGAGCTTTTCTGCCACTAATATTCTTAAGAAGGTCAAAAATATGTGTGAGCCCTTGTTTTGTGGTGCTTTGATTTAAGCATTTTTCTTCCCCTCAGGGCAAGGCCTGCATTACTGTCTGGCCTAAGTGCCTATCCAATTGACTATTTACTATTCACTGACTTTCAGATATTTCCCTCTTTTTCTGAAATGGAAAAATCATCTCCATGGACCTTTTTGTGTAAAGTATCTTTGAGTTCTGCATGCTCTACTTTTTCTAGCTCGAAATCACTTTTGCGTGAGTTTTCTGAAGGAAATTGAGAATATTTTTATTTCTGCCTCAATTTGCCTTGCTTTTCAATGTTGCTTGTTATTCTCAGTTGTCCAGTGTGCTCTTATTGGCATCTTCTTTGTCTGTAGGATTCAAAGAAAATGTAACCTTTATTGTTTGTAAAAGGGTTGCAAAGATGTGGGAAAAAAGTATACATTACAATGAAAAAGCAAACATGCCACTATTTTAGAATAATCTCCTACATTAATTGTGACTCATTTGACTACCAGGATCCAAGTTTCATTATCCATTCAATCAAGAAATTCACCTGTTGATTTGTGTCAGTCACAAATTCTTAGCTTTGCAAAGGGTTATCATCAAATACAGTTATAAAAAAAGCAAATTACACCCTCTTTCTTCCATAGGTATGAAGAGGCTAAGTAGCAGCCCAGTGCTGTTAATCAAGTACTGTTGATGAATTATCATCAGCAAATGTGACTGCATCTATAAAAACTAAAGACCTGGATGTTCCGGCAGGCAGGCCTAGCTTAAGACAAATTTTTAGGGGAATTGGATTTTAATTGGGGATTTTAGCAGCCTAAATTAGTGTTTAATCTGGTTTTAATAATTTATTTATATCTATTTATATTTATATTGTTACGTATATTGTGTTTTATGTATATGGCTGTGAACCGCCCTGAGTCCTTCGGAAGTAGGGCGGTATATAAATCCAATAAAGTAAAGTAAAGTAAAGTAAAGTTTTATACTGTTTTAGTACATTTTTTGTATTGTATACTTCTCAAAGTCACTATGGAATCAAGTGGCCTTATATTTGACTGATCAATAAATGTACTAACCTAATTGTATTACTTCAAAAACAGTACCATTCAGTTTATGGTGTTCATTTTCCACTAACCAGGTATAGGATTACGTATTTCTAACATCCTAAGTTAAAATGGATAAAATCCCAACTTCCATTTATGTTCTTTCTCTTTCCCACAGCCCCTATGCCAGTGATGACCAACCGTTTTGTCGCTGCCTGCCGAAAGCACGCGCCCATAATGCAATGCCCGCATTACCCGTGTGCCCCCATACATGCATGCATGACCCCTGTGCCTCCCCATGTCACCCAGTGTGCACCTCACCCCCCCAAGTGTGTGTGACCCAAGACCCTGCCCCTGCGTGCAACCCCCCTGCATGCACCCCCCGTGCATGTATGGGCAACCCCTGCACTCCTCCATCCCCCGTGCATGCGTGTGCTACCCCCTGCACTCCCTGACCCCTGCCCACAACCCCCTCATGCGCCCCTCTAACATGCGCGGGCAAACCCCACACTCCCCTGCCCCATGCATGCATGCATGCATCCTGCATGCGCCCTGCCCCCATGTATGCAAGGCAGAGAAAACCAGCTGACTAGCAGGAGGCGCATGTGCATGCATGGTGGAGCTGAGCTGGAGCAACTGCTCGTGTGCCCGCAGAGAGGCCATAGGTTTGCCATCATGGCCCCATGCTCTTGATGGCTATTCTCCATAGTGGTGGAGATAGCATCCAGGAATGGGTAGACCTCATCTGCTAGCCTATTGGACTGAGTCTGTCAAAGCTGTAAGGACATGCCTCCTTCATCAACAGTCCCCAGCTTTTGACTCAGTCCTAGCTAAAAGACAGACATGTTTTTTACTTAGGTCTACAATTCCTAGATACTTCTCCAAATTTAATGATATCTATTCTACCAACAATACAGGTATATCACCAACTTTGACACCTGTACCAGCATCTACTTCCAGCGTGAAGAGTGTTCAGCTCGACCCCACTGAGGGTCACTCCGCAGCAGGGCAGATCACCAGGAGATGATTCTGACTGGGCAATCAGATCGAGCTTGGTTCGCAGCGCTGGCCCTGGGGCTTCGTGGAGCTGTCACCACTCCTCTAAATTCCAGCTCGGTGCACGCTCCACGCTCCGCCATTAGCTGAAGGCGGCCAGGCAGTCAGCTAAGCCTTGGTTTCCGCCGCTGTAGATTCAAGCCTCTGCCTGCACCCCGGGCATACTCATGAGCAAGGTGCTAGCCACCACGGATTTGGCTGCCCTATCAGTGGCCAGTCCTTGGAGGATACCGTCGGACAGAATTTCTCTCAGCCAGGGGGACTTGATCCACCCAAATCCTCAGCAGCTACAACTGACGGCCTGGTGTTTGAGCGGGGATCTCTGACTGAGGACAATTCCTTCTCCAAGGTGATCGACACGATACAGGCCTCCAGGAGGCCTTCCACCAACCGCATTTATGACATGACCTGGACGGCTTTTTGCTCCTGGTGTTCCAGGTCAGCTTTGAACCCAACCTTTGTAACCTTGTCCCAGATTCTGGGGTTCCTTCAGGAGGGGCTTGACAAAGGACTCTCGACCAACACTATCCATTGGCAGGTGGCAGTCCTGTCCTCAGCCCTTTCGTGCGGGGCTCGGCAATCCCATGCTAATCACCCAACAGATACCCTACATGGGATCTGACCAAGATACTGCTATCGCTGACTGAGGCCCCATTCGAACCACTGAGGTCAATCACACTTCTTTTCCTAACCTACAAAGTGGCCTTCCTGATAGCCTTCACCTCAGCTAGATGGATTTCAGAGCTAGTGGCACTATCGGTCAGGAAGGACCTCTGTATCTTTCATCCCAACTGTGCGGTCTTGATGTTGGAACCTTCCCTTGTGCCCAAGATCAACTCCTGGCTCCACCGGGTTCAGGAGTTTGTCTTACCCAACGTCTGTCCCAATCCAGTGCCTGACCTGGAACAGTGGCGGCATTCTCTAGACATGAGGAAGATCCTCCACATTTACATTAAGAGGACTTCCTCCTTTAGGAAGACAGAATCAATCCTTGTGTCGTTCCAGCCTGCTTCCCTAGGTAACAAGGTCACTCCAATGACCGTGGGCTGCTGGATCTGGGAGTGTATCGCCAAAATTACAGCCCATTCCACACGGAGTGTGGCCACCACGGCAGTGTTGGCAACGCAAGCTTCTATTGAGGTCTGCAGAACGACTACATGGTCCTCTCCATCCCCATTTATCTGCCACTATAAGCTAGACTCCTATGCCTCGGCTGAGGCAGCCTTTGGCCAGCGGGTCCTCCAGAGGGTTCTGATCAGGGGACCTCGGACCAGGCTGTGACCCAGCCATAAGGACAAGCCAGCTTTGGTATGTCCCATTCCTGGATGCTATCTCCACGACTATGGCGAAGGGGCATTGATCTTACCCAATACGCTCCTTTTCATGGGGTGGAGATAGCATCCAGTCCCACCCTGAAGATGCCAGCTGGTCCTGGGTCCAAGGGGAACAACATTGGAACAAGATACATTGAGTCTGTCTCTACGCTTTCGCCAAAAGCTGGAGACCATTGGTGAAGGAGGCTGGTTCTTACAGCTTTGAGATTCAGTCCAACAGGCTAGCAGACGAGGTCTACCCATTCCTGGATGCTATCTCCACTCCATGAGAAAGAGCGTATCATGTAAGATCAACACCCCTTCTAGAAAGTTGAAAGACATTTTGGGAAAGATTCAGAGTACGTTGTGTGCAAGTAAATGCAGAATCCTTCCTTCCAATTTCCCTATAGAAACTATTTTCTTTGACAGATTTTTCCCATTCTGGTTAGATTTAGAAAATATGTAAAGTATCCCTCGTTGTTTTTGATCCCGAGACTACAAAGACATGCAGAAGTAATTTGCCACAATCATTATCTTCAATTTTTTTTTTCAACTTCCCTCTCTAGTTTATAGTCCTGGGATTTTGGACATAGCCAAATATACACTCAACATGTCTTTAGAATTCTGAAATAATTATGGTGAAAGGTGGAGAAATAGAAAAAGATTTACATATGTGCAGACATATTTCATTCTCCATAATATCTGGACGTAAGCCGATCAGAAAAAAAAGAATCTTTCTTTGGAATATTATCATTTTATAACTCTGTTAGGAAATGCTAAAACTGATCTCATTTTGTATACCTATACATAAATGTCTCATATATTTATGTATGAAAAATTATAACATTTAATATAACTGAATGGATATTCAAACTCAAGGAAGCACAACAGAAAGACAAAATTGAAATTACAAATGGCTTCCCACAAATCTTTGCAAATGATTCAAGACCATCCATTTCAATCACATCTGCAAGCGAAGATTTTTTTGCTTATGGAAATAAGCTTTTAGTACATCATAAACACTGATATTTAATAACAGTCAAATAAAGAAGGATAGTGAGCAATAATTATGATTTGAAATATTAAAAATCCTGTTTTGGAAGAAGGTAGACATACATTCCTAACACTTCAGAGTGTCTTTCACAATGTAAGTATCAGCAAAGAACTAGATGTAATTTTCATAAATGCCAACTCAGCACTGCCTGTACCAACAACCATTCACAGCTTTTGAGGGGGAAGGGAAATTTTAAAAAAAACCCAGTAGCTCTCTATGAAGAATAAGGAATTACGAGCCAACCAAATGTAAAACAATGAAGGGGCGATGATACAAGAACAGAAAATGTCATCATATTGTTTCTCTTCATTAACTTCTTGAAAAGGCTAATTTTTAGATTGGTACAGAGATTTATTGACTGGTTCATAAAAGGTGCCAATTATGATTAGCAAACCTAAAATCTAAAATATAAAATCATTTCTATATCTGCAGAAATATTACTGAAACATTTTTCTAAGTCACGTATCACAGTGGTAAAGTTTTGTAACTGATAAAATTTGTAATATTAAATCTGTATCTAGCAGATACAGCAATACTGCCTTATGGACATAAAACCAAAAAACAGCACTATTTATCAACACTAGCATTACACAAAGAAACGTCACACATTTAGTGAAACATAAGAGTTTACAGTTTAATGTCACAGTTGACTTTTATGTGAGACTGTCAGATCAGCAATAATTATCAAATTGAAGAATATGTTCTAGGCATCATCAAGTAAGACTTCAAGATAACTAAAGTTATGCTTTGCTACCTTTGTTTTTACACAATTCTACAGGTCAGAAGGAAACAAACAGCTCTTTCAAGCAGAAGCAATAATGCTGGTATTTTAAAGAGCAGTTATTTCTTTAGTATTCGGCATCTACAGCTGATTAAACTAATTAGGATTATATAGAACCTGACCTTTATCAAGCCTTAAAAATTGTTGAAATTACATAAAAAGGAAAAAAAATGTTGAGAAATAACTTCAAAAATGAAAATATACTCAGATACAAAACTATAATAGTTTTATAGCACTTTTCTTTAGAATACCATGAATGAAAAAGATACAAACATCTCCTATCACAAATTTTTACTAGTTCACCCAACAGATTTATAAGACTTATATGGCTGTCCTATTTCATACAATGACTTTAGATGGCTCACAACAATTCATAAATCATAGTTCATAACAAAGGTATTCTTCTCCTCAGGTGCAGACGAAACATTCTCACAGCTCAATTCCCCCATCCTAGCATGCTTGGAAAGGAGAAAGAACCAAATCTTCACAGTGTTCAGAAGGTTAAAATGGTAGAAGTCCCGCTGATCTCAGGTGGGACGCTGTTCCAGAGAGCTAGGGCAATCACAGAGAAAGCACACTTCCAAGGTCCCATCATATGGCAACATTTAAAGGGAGGGGATCACATTCACTTTATCTAACCTAGTAGGATGGGCTGATCCACTCAGGGAAAGGTAGCCTGAGAAGTAATCTGGCCCTTTGGCATATAGGTCTTCAAAGGTAATAACCAGCACTTTGAATTGCACCTGAAAAGAAACTGGAAGCTAATATACCTCACAGAGCACTGGTATTACTCAGGTGAACTTGGGTCACGCAAAATTTCATGCTGATGCATTCTGGACCAAATGCAATCTCTAGATCAGGGGTATCAAACTCGTGGTGTCACGGTGGTGTCACGTGACGTGTCACAATTTTTCCCCCTTCACTAAACTGGTGTGGCCGTGGCCAGCGAATGACGTATCTGGCCTGTGGGCCGTGAGTTTGACAGCCGTGCTCTAGATGGTCTCCAAGGGCGGTCCCATATAAAGCATATTGCAGTAATCCAAACAGTAAATGACTAAAACATAAATTCTTAAATGCTAAAAAATCTTAACACTAATTCCAACATTTTAAAAAAGGGGGAAGTTTAAAGAAAAAACCACAGCTTTCCATGCTTAGATCAAATCCAAACTGACATTAAAGAAATGGAGAGTTGCCAAATCAGCAAAATCATAAATATGCTTTCAAATATGACATCAATTTACTTTACTTTATTTTATTATTATACACAAAAATATACACATCCTTGTGAGACAACACCCAGTCCAAGAACATCAAAAGCATAGCAATGCCTCTATGATAGACCTCAACACTACTTTTGTATGTGAACTACTTTTAGAGCAAGGACTTGCTCTAAATCAACCATTCTTATTCTTATGCCACTAAGTAGCAGAGTACGGATTTTGTAATACACATCCCCCTTTCCTTAGATTTTTGTACACAATTCTACTGTATCTGCTGAAAAAAAAGTCAAGATATATAATTAAACCTTGCAATAACCCACTTATGGAACTATATGTTTGCCATGAAGGCACAGAGTTTTTTGTGAAATGACTGGAGACTTTCAAGACTTATTTCAATGAATATTACAAAAAATGAAATTTCACAAACTCTGAGTATGTGTGTTTTAATGATTTTTTAAAAATTGGCATTTCTACAGTAATTTACAGTAATCCCTGAGAAACTGCTCATATAAACTTAATGCCAATAGAAAATGAATCTGTCCATTAAGGTCAGGCCTATGTATTGTGAGATTTACCATAGGTCAGGCCTATGTATTGTGAGATATAGAAGCTCAAATTAAAGGAAATAGAATCAAAACTATCCCAGCTTCCATTGTCTTCATTTTAAAGCTTCAGGAGGGCCACCAACACCAAAACTAATGAACAGTCGCTTGTATGTCCTGTAATGCAAACTTGGATATGGTTGCACAGAACTACTACTATCTCCAATTACTTAACTGCCCTCTCTGTTTAGAAGATGGAGCATAATGCTGCCCAAAGACTACACCTCAGCATGAGTTATGTTACACCCACCTATTCACTTTCTTTCATAAAAAGACAGCAGAGAATTTGAAACTACTAGATTTTTCAGAGCGTGGAAATCAGACTTGAACATTTCCACCTCTTTAGTCAGCACGAAAGAAATTAACTGATACATTACCAAAACACTACATGCACAAAAAAACTATAGGACTCTGCAAGTTTTAGTAATCCCAGCTAGTGTGGCCTATGATGAGAATTGCTGGGAGCTATAATTCAGAATACTTGGGGTACACGAATTCTATAAAGGCCCTCAATGCCTTTGCATTCTGCAAAAAGATTAGCTTCTGTAGAGCCAATCCTTTCCTAGCAGTACCCTAAAGGGAGAGCAAGATTCAGGATCTATACTACTCCTGCCTGCTGTTTTGCTTTTAGCTTCTGGATCACACAATGGTGGGAGATTGGAACTAATGTGATATTTATTCTTTGCTTTTCAACTGACCTAGATACCAAATTAAACTGGTCAACTAAAGATGCTTGATATTGTGTCCAATTCTTACCCAGCCTTCTGTGTTTCTAGCTTAAGGGTTGGAGAGCCCGAGAAGGGGAAAGCATTGCCAATTATCTTGTGCTGCCAAACAACTCCTAGCTTATTTCTCAATATTGGAGGGAGGTGACAGTGACAAAAGCAGGAGGCAAATGCATGTCCACCCATCTTATTTAGAAGCTGAATACTGATCATATTCATCAGATAGCAGTGTCATATGGGCTGTAAATTTGCTGGCACATACAACTAGACCCAAGGATTAGGTAGAACATAGCAAGCCAAATACCTTCATCTTACAAGAGAAACTGCCTTCACCTTGCAACCCTCATTCTCTACTTCTGGCAATGCAGAAAAAAGTACATGTACTCATAGGGCTCAATTCCTACTCCTATTCTGGTTGGAGGGAGAATGCAGGTGATCAAGTCAGTGAAGGAAATGGCAGTTCCTTGTGCAAGCAATCACTTCTGCCACATCTCCAAGGGGAGGGGGGAACCTGAAGAGTATTCCCTAATGGAGGCTTCCAAGTCTGCTCTATGCTCTGGAACCAACTGTGGAAAGAGCCACGGGACTAACTGGCATGATGGCTACTTCAATCTTCCAGATTAGGAAAGCTGCCAGGGGCCCAGTCCAAAGTAAATCGAAGGAGAAAGGCAGAGTGCAACCAAATCCCCAATGGCGCTCCCCCTCCCTTTCTCCTAATTTAACAGCATAAACTGAAGCCAGGCAGGCTTACTTTTCCCTCCGCGTCTCCTCGTAGATCCGGCCAGAAACTAGGCAGCAAAGTTAGTGCAAAAGTTTTGCGGCTGAGTCGGGAGGGAGAGAAGATCCGGCTCGTGTGCGCCTATGACACGTAGTCCGATCCGTTTCCCCGCCCCCCTTCTCCTCTTCAAGAGAACGGCCAGACGCGAAGAGCGCGCCCGGCTCGGATTAGTTTCTGACTGCTAAGGAAATAAGAGGGAGAACGAGGGGCAGCTATACTGGAGGACGCAGAAGGGCACCCGGTGCCAGCACCTCCTCTCTACCTCCACGTCGGCAATCCCGCCCGGCCCCATTCCTCTTTCTAAGGCATCGAGCAAGGCTCCGTATTTTCCACTGCCGAAGCGATCGATCCCCGGCGTCTTTCCCTCCCCCAGCGATTTGATCCCCTTCTTTTTGGCCCACCCGATTGCCCCCCTACGTGGCACTCACTCCGGCCCGTGCCTGCTACGCTCGCTCTGCTTGAGAAGCCCCGAAGCGCTCCCGAGAAAGCGGTGAGGCACCTTCTCGTCTGCTATATGAGACAGAAATTGCCAATCCCGAGCTCACACGTCAGAAAAGCCGAGCCCCTTCCCTTTCCTTTCCTGGGAAGGCCCAGCCCAGTTGAGAGCAACCGCAAAGCTTCGGTGAGGGTGGAAGGCAATGCTTCGTAACCACTATCTACACCACTATCCGGACCCTGTCCGCTAGCCTGATTCCCCAGCTGCCCAGAAGAGCACGAATAGCAATGACATGCAAGCAAGTAGATCTGTCCAAGTTGTAATATATGGAGGCGCCAACTATCTCTAGGGAAATTACTTGATTTATGTTAAAACAGAAGTAAAATGTAGGAATAAGTTATATGAGATTCGCAAGACCGACTTATTGGCAAACACGAACTGCAAGCTTTATTCTTCAAATTCACTGACCGGGTTCGCATATTCATGATTAACCACATTACAATTTACTGAATTAATTTGTCTGGGTTCACAAAATACATTGTACCACAAACTAGTCCATTACATTTTAATTTAATGTATTGTGTAAACAGATTAGGGAATAGTTCCATAGGATTTGGGGATACTTTTAGGTTAATATTTTGGGAGGATATGTCCCCCCTCTGCACACACTGATGATTGGTTATTGACCCTCAAGGTTTTCCACATTAAAATACTTTTTCTGGAATTCCAAGATACTTTTCATAGACAAATAGCCACTTGGGAATAACTTGTCAACACATTTGATCACTGTGTGAAACATACTGAAGCTATGTTTCATAGGTTGTTTGTAATTAAAGACAATCATTAAAAGTAGCAGTGGTGGAGATAAATGGCACAGTTGTAAGCCACATTGCTGGAACAATGGAGTAGATTTTAAGCACATTCTAATTTTCATCTACAATTTTTCTTTTGTTGACAACTAATGGAATTACAGTATTATTTATTCAATGTATTGGCCCTTCTAATAAATACTCAAAGATTATAAAAAAAATCCCACACCTCTCCAAAATAATAAAGAGCCAAACACATTAATAATGGCATGCTTCAGGGAATACAGTTCAATCAATCATCATTTAAAAATGATCCCCAACATGACACTGTTCAAATCAGCTAGCTACAGCTGTCAACAAGATTAAGTTCCCAAAGGGAACTGTTTTTGACAACCACATTCTACAAACTGAAGATTTTCATACCTCTATAATTCAGAGCTTGAAATGTTGGTGAGATTCACTTCATACAGCTGCCTTCATTCTGGTTTTAATAACCAGAATACTAAGAATCATATTAGCATTTTCAATTTTCTGCACTATACAATCATTCTTGAACCTATTTTTGAATGTTTGCTGGTACACCTAAATCTTCATTAATACTTTATATGCCACACTAAATCATATGGTTTATGGCTAGCTTATGGTTTATGCAACCATATTTGTCATTTATAAACTATGGCTTAGTATATTATGTAAATTAGGCATTGTAGTTTATGCAATGACATGTTAAGCAAACCATGGCTTAATATATGTGAATCGTGATAGGCTGCATCTGGACTGCTTAAAGTTTCATAATCTGAGATGCCTAATTTCCTATCATGCATTCACTAGGTACAAGCATTTTTGGTTCATATTATATCAGAATCGTTAATCCCAAACAGAGTATAAGCATGAAATCTGTGCTTTTGGTGCCCCAAGTCAGAGTAAGCTGAAGGAAAAACTTAAAGGAGCAGCCCTGGACCTAACCATGTTCTCCATTACATAAAACATGATCTCTGGGAAAAGTATCAAAATGAGACTACTGTAATTCCTTGCAAAGTTTTCAATAAACATGTAAAATATTCTACAAGGAAAATCATACAATTCATTACCCTATATTGTTTAAACATTAGCAAGTTATAGATCAAAGCCATTATAATACATGGGTGAAATGCTTCTCTGCTTGTATGAAATACACTTCTTAAATCTAAGCAAACCTTTTATATTCAAAGTATATGACTAAAGAGGAGATGTGAAACTGAACAGGTCACCAACTTCATGGCTAAATAGAGTTTCTATTCCTAAAATAAAAATGTCCGTTTGCGTGAATAATACTTTTTCAGTAAAATCACTTTTCACTGGAATAACTAGTTATTACTTGTACTTTCTCTATCATCATTAGATATAAGTGGTAGGATAAAATGGAATGTGTATAAGAGACGCAAGAAATTTCACCTTGCTTACTCTTGCTCTGTATGCATTCCTTTCAAGTAAGTCTCTCATAATTGACTGTTTTTCTGATAGAAAATCTATATCTGTGATGGCGAACCTATGGCCTTCTCTGTTGGCATGCGCGCCATCGCCCCAGGTCAGATCTTCATGGCGTTTCTTTCATGAGCTTCTGTTTCCCTGCAAATGACGAAACAGAAGCTCCTGAAAGAAAAAGATCTTACCTCTTGCTGTGCTGCCAGTGTTGGGATGCCCCGCCTCCCGCTGGTATGCGGGTCTCTGCTGCACATGCATGTCCATGCATGGGTGCATCCGTGCATGCATGTTCACTCGTGTGCACACACTTTTCAGTTTGGGCATGCATGTACGTGCAGTTTGGGCATTCGGTATCTAAAAGGTTTGCCATCACTGATCTATACTATTATCACTCTCCAATGATCGGAATGACCAAAATATTTTTTAAATGTAGAGTCTCCTGTGTATGAGATATAACCAGATGAAATAGTAATGTTCAAAAGAGGAATGGTAACTCTTCCTGGCATTGGATGTTTGCACTGAACAGATCTATCAACAAGGCTTTCCAAAGCCATTACATTGTACATCAAACATATTCCAAGGCGCATATAAAAGAGAAGTAAATTTTCCAAATGGAGAATTTAAGATTTGCTTTAGTCATGAGAATAAACATGTTCATGTTCAAATGATTCCATTTTTACTTAATAAGATATTATATAAATGGGTGTTTGCACTTGCAGCTTTGTTGTTTTTTTTCCTTTCCCAGGATGAGCAATCTTTAAATGATAGCTACTATTCTCTATTTCATCCAAATCAGAAAAATACAATTAACACAGGTCAGCAATGTCAGTTCTGCTAATTCAATTGATCCAGTTTTTAATTTTGTTGCTTTAATAAGAGAAAAGCATACATTTTATAATATACAAGGAAATAAAATAATTCAAACTTAAAAATATATAATACTTTTTAAAAAAGGAAATACAAAAATAGGTTGGTAAATATATTGTAATCTATGTGGTTGCTAAGAATCAGCAATGACTTGACAGCACTTACTGTAATCAAAACTTATTACAAACAAAACAACTCCAAGAACTCTGACAATATAGTTCAAAGTCTTCTTACCTGCTTCTCGGGAAAAAAATACAACACATCAACAATAGACAATACATCAACAATCCATCACGACAGATCAGGTATACATTTTTCCTTCCAGTCTGGTATATTTTTTGTTAACTAGCTCCCTTGCTGGAGAATCCAATTACTGATACTTTGATATATTATAGACACTGAAAATATATAACAATCACACATTGTGATTGTCCAAAGTCATATTAACAATCCTGTTAATGTCAACCCACATATTATATATAATAAGACAAGAACCAGCCATATGAGTTAATGTTCCAATTACTGGAATGCAGCTCAGCATTGTTAACTCTGCACTTTTTCAGGTAAAGGATGTAAAGGAGTAATGATTGCACCAGTTTCAGTGATGATTTACCATCCAATTTTGTTCTATAAAACACATTTCTCTGGTTTGGGCAAAACAGAAAACTATGTTTAATAGATATTTCTTATCATTGCCTATAATAAACTACAATATATAAAACAATTTAAAATAGAACAAAATCATTGAACTAATACAGATAGTCTTTGACTTACAATCTTTCATTTAGTGACTGATGTTACAACAGCACTGGAAAAAAAGTGACTTAATTATTGTTTTTCACACAACCACTGCAGCATCTTCTTAGTCATGTGATCAAAATGGTCTGGCAACTGGTTTATATTTATGACAGTTCGGTGTCCTGAGGTCATGTGATGATCTTTTGTGACTTTATGACAAGCAAAGTCAATGGGGAAGCCAGACTCTTACCAATTTAACAAGTGCAGTGAATCACTTAACAGTGGTAGCAAAAAAGGGTCTAAAATGAGGCAAAACTCACTTAACAACTGTCTTATTTATTTATTTATTTATTTATTTATTTATTTATTTATTTATTTATTGGGATTTGTATGCCGCCCATATCCATAGGACTCAGGGCGGCTAACAATAAATGCTTAGCAACATAAATTTTAGGCTCAATTCTGGTCATAAGTCAAGGACTACCTGTAGCAACCACAATATATAATTACTGTAAAAAATTGCAATATGACTTTATATCTTGCAAGAGGTGTGCAAGCCAGAATTTTGGTTTTTCACCAGCTAATTCAGAAAAGTATGAATGTGGGGAAAGAGAGTTTACTTCACATTAACTTTAGACATGTATGATAAAGTGAATAGGCTTGAATTAGAAAATGTTTTATGTGACATGGAATAGAAAATTGGTTTGTTGAATGTGATTATGGCAATACTGTGTATAATGGAAAAGCATGTGTCTAATTAATGGAGTGTATAATAAATTATTTCTTTTTGAACTGGAATGTATGATGCCCCTTTGACTGTTTAACAGATTATGAATAACTAAACAGAATTTTTATGGTTAAGTTAGAAGTGCATCAGTTAGGGACACTGAAGTTTTTGCATGCAAAGGACATCCAGCTGTTGGATGAGAACCTGAATGCTACAATCGGGAGTATATATCTGAAAATTAATGCATCAAAGAATAAAGTAGGTATATTTTATAGAGAAAATAAAGTGAACAAGTGCAGGTGTTATAATTTAAAAAAAGACAATACCATCTACCGTACCTTGGTAAAATGTTTACTGAAGTGGAGGGGGCTTATATAGACAAATTTTAAGTAATGCAATTGCTGATAACAAGTTTATATTTGTATATCCCTATGAAATGCTATTGATTAAGTAAAAAAATTAGGCACAATTAGAAAGCAACTGTGTGATTCCTTTGACAATCATCATAGAGGCATGGCTTCACTTTTTTTCTTTTTAATAATAAAAACAAAGGTGATAAATGAATATTGAATTGATAGAAAAATAAATAACTAGAACAAATAAAGTATTTTGAGGTAGTTTTATAATTCAGAAACAATGAGGATTGAATCACAAAAAATATATTAAGAGTGAATGAGCTAAGAAGAAAAGGAAGACTGTTGGGATTGAATAAAAATCCTCAAAAAGAATTTTAAAAACAAAATATAATTGATCTGATTACATGTCATCAAGTTGTTTCACCTATTAGCAACCATATAATTTAGATATTCTCCATGATGATCTGTTGTTTTCCAGATTTTCTGGCATACTTGGGTTAGAACCTTTACAGATTCTTTCTTCCATTGCATTTTCTTTACATATTTGACAATTCCTGTAGCCTTCTAATTTTGAAATAACCAGACTGCAAACCTCATTTCTAGTATTAGTTTCTTGTAAATATAGAAAATATTTTAAGCTGTTTTATATTCTTTTATTTATTTATTTATAGTGTCTTTCTAAAGGCACTTTGATCCTTAGTGTCTTTAAATATGTTGTTGTAATATTCCTTCTTTGCCTGTTTTAACAGTTTACTGACATTTTGTGTTCTAAGATATTTGTCATTCTTGGCTTTGGTTTCTCTTCTCTGCAATTTCTGTCATTTGTTCCAACACCCAGTTTCCTTTCGTAGCCATGTCTTTGCTGTTATAACTGAGCTTTAAGTAATTCTCCTCAATCATTTTAGTTTCCTAAGTCATATAGTCCACATTTTTCTCCTCAATATTTCTAACATTGGTATTCCAGTTTCTACCCACAAGCGGCACATCTTCCTTGCTTGCTTGAACTTGAGGATAAAGCCGACCAAGCTTCCTTTCTGCTACATTAGAAGATGCAGCATGAACTTTATCAACATTGTTGCTTAGTGTTTTTTGTTTATGTCCTAAATAATAAACAATATGATCTTCTGATCAAAAGCATCCATTTCCAGTCCATTACTGATGCTGGAGATGTCAAAATATAGATGCTTCATTTCATCTTTCACTGTATTGACCATTCTCACATTTAGCTTCATACTTTCCACGGTCCCAATTCTGCTTTAGCAGCTTTGATTTTCATTTTCTGCAATGATATCTCTTGAAGCTTTAGTCTAGCTGTATCATAATTATCACTGGCATATTAAAAGCTCATTAGTTCCTCCTAGTAGCATATTCAATGCCATCAGACCTGAAGGGCCCATCATACAGTTCTATATTGTCAATAATTTTATATTGTCTATCCGTGTGTGTGTGTGTGTGTGTGTGTGTGTGTGTGTGTATAAAGTACAGAAGAGGATTGTTAGTGACTTCTATGCAGTATGAAATGATGCCTTTGCCAGTATCACTAAAGTGAATATCCACCTCCAACATTTTCCTGTATCACTCCTGCCCAATATAGAAGCTCGCTTGCTTTAGCTGGACAGCTGAGATTACCTTCATTACCCCGTGTGACCCTGCTGGCCATATGCACTCCCAGCTTGTCTCACTTCTTCTCAAGATCACAGTCACTGCCACAGTAAGACAGCAAAGCAGAACTATGGCCTTCTCAAATATTTTTTTACTATTATACTAAGGTATTATTCAATATAATTGTTTTTAGTATACATGGTTACTATTTTTTGTGCCTTCAATTCAGTGTTGACACCTGGTAATTGCTTGGACAAGTCCCTGCAGTTTTCTTGGCAATTTTTTCCCCCAGAAGTGGCTTGCCATTGTGTCCTTCCTAAGGCTAAGAATGACTGTCTGAAAGATCACCCAGGTGGCTTTGTGCCCAAGGCGGGACCAGAACTCGTAAACTCCTGGTTTCTTAATACCTTAATCACCATATTAAACTCGATCATATGCTTTAGAATTAGGAAATTCCAAATAATTGCTTCATATGTGAAACTGGCTCTTTGGGCCATTTTAGAGGCTGGCACCAGTTTAAGCTTGAAATCTTATCAATATAATTAAAACTACTAATTTTGAATAGAAAATAACAGTTTCAAACATGAAACTGTGATTAAAATATTTTCTCACTAGTGTTATTTATTACTTTTAATAATTTGCATATCCAAGTTGCTAGTTATTCATATATATAGCCCTACAGCTAAGTTATTTAAGATGCTGTTTCTCATCCATTATTTCTATTCACCCCATAAGATCTGACACAATGGAGCTTTAGATTCCATCCAATAAAAAATACCATCTGATGGAACATAGTAAATGTACTTTCTCTGTAACGGCAGTCCCGTCCCCCCCACCAATTCAGACTGCATCAATTTCATAAGCTTTTAAACAATCATGGAAAGTCTGTTTGCTTTCCCTAAGTTTGGGGTGTGTTTATCTGGCATTCAGTGTCTGTTTTGGTAAAGAAATGTCTGTTCCCCCATTTAACTTTTTAAAATCCGTGCACCACCCTGAGTTGGGTGGTCTTATAAGTCTAAATTATAAATAAAATGTATTGTTTGTACAGATAGTCCTCAGCTTACATACATTCACTGACCAAGTTACAACGGCACTGAAAAAGTGGCTTAAAACCAGTCCTCACAAACACAGCAGTCACAGCATCCCCATGGTAACATGATCAAAATTTTAACTTGGCAACTGACACATATTTAGGGTGGTTGCAGCATCCTGGGTGTATATGATCCCCTTTGCAACTTACAAAGCTGGCTTCCAACAAGTAAAGTCAATGAGGGAAGTCAGATTCAGTTAATGACCACATGATTCACTTAAGAACTTTGTGATTTGTTTAATAACTGGTGCAAAAAAAGGATGTAAAATTGCGTATGACTCAATTAACTGCCTTGATTAGCAAGGGGCATTCTGGTCCCAATAGTGATAAGTTGAGGACGGCCTGTACTGAATATTCAATAAATATAACAATAAATGTATAACATATATCAGAAAGTAATAATGAATTGCCTCATTCTAGTGTGAGTATAATTTCGTATAGAAGACTAAATTTTGTCATTAATTTCAACAGCACAAAACTAAGATGATCTCTTACCACCACATAGATGTACACATTTTTTTTAAAATTAGTACAAACAAGTGCTAATTTCTCTGCTTTAGACGTCTCCAACGATAGATCAGTTGGAGAAAAATTATGTGTCCATAACAGCTGGCCAATTAGTATTTTCAAAAACTGTATTTTGCTAGGTGATATATGCTGCAGTGAAAAAAGCTACAGTGCCTCCTTCTTTTATGTCCACTGTAAAGGTATCGGGGCGTTTCTTCCTTTGCATCCCAGCATTATATCTAAGAAAGTTACAAGGTCGATGTGTTTGTACATGGCTGCTAAAGGCAAGGTTAAGTTCTTCGTCAAGTCCACATTTTTTGGTGAATTACATTCAAAGGCAAAATCGGTAGGATTCGTATTTTTCAAGAAATGCCTGTGATAATATATTTGCCTAAACCCTTTCCACTGTGCGGAATGAGAATACCGCGAGAGACATCACGTGTCCCTCAGAACCCAATGGAAATTAAAGACACCATAGAGTTACAATTGAGGACTACCGAAGAGTTCCCGCACTTGAAGGCCTATTCACAAATTCCACCTTTTATATATTTTATAAAAGCGGTGTCCACAGAACAATTCTTCCGCCAGCCTCTTGCTAATTTCTTTCTTTCATTGTGCTCAGAATGTGAAAAAAACATACAAACCTACCTCGCATGGACTCGCAACAGTCCTAAGCCGAATAGGAAGAGCTTGCCGCCATCTTGGTGAAGGAAAGAAGCTATCCGTCACCCGCTAATATCAGAAGGAGGAAGCTCCTCCTCCATCGTTGCCTTTTTTTAAAATCACTATAGCAACCGGAAGTGGTGACGTGTGGGCAGGAGGGTGGCGCACGCGCTTTTGTTACCTTGACGTGTTTTTTTTTTTGTCGCGCGCGAAGCCGTGAAGGCTTTTTCAAGGGGGAGGAGACATGATTTTGCCTCGCGAGCTGAGTGGAGACGCGTTTGGGAAGAGAGGCAAGCATGCGCATGCGTTGCGAGATCCTGTGAAGCGGTTGGGCGGGTTCGGAGATTGCGGCGGCGGCGACTTAGGATCGGCTTTGGGGCGGCTCCCAGGTGCGGCACCTCCTGCTGTGCGGTTTTTCTTGAACTGGGTAACTCGCAGGGATATACGGTGGTGACGGTGTGCCGCAGCTTTTTTATTCTGAGAGAAACGGGGAGCGGGGACCGTTCCTGCTTTTTCTAAGCGGACGCCTCCTTTCGGCGGGATGATCTGCCCGTCCCACTCCCTACTTTGCATCCCCCCCCCCTTTTCCCACATTCTCTAAAGCCGCCGTTCTTGCCGTACCTGGGTGTGCAATAAAGGAAAAGCGGGCGGAGGGAAGGGAGGGTGACGGAAATCGGGGTGGGGAGGCCGTGGTGTAACAGGCGTTATTAAATTCAAGAGGGTTAGCGAGTCAGCAGCGCATTTCGCAGTTTTCAGGAGACGATTAGGAAACGGATCCCGCCTCTCAAATATATATATATATATATGTGTGTGTGTGTGTGTGTGTAACGTTTTTTTGCTGATAAATGAAAATGAAGGGAGACTGTTATAGATCTATTTCGAGCTCTTTATGCTCTCATCAGATAGCCATATCTTTACTGGGGTTTGAACCTAGGCAATCTGCCTTGTAAGGCAAGAGTTTAATCTCTAGGCCAGTGTTTCTCAACCTTGGCAGTTTGAAGATGTGTGCTGGCTGGGGGGTTCTGGGAGTTGTAGTCCACACAACTTCAAAACGCCAAGGTTGAGA
>JANHGD010002207.1:132031-145737 GCA_027560375.1 Imantodes cenchoa
CTGGTTGGTTTTCAGCCTCTGACACCGAGCCCTCCTCGCTATCGGACTCAGGTGCCAGGTGCACAGAATGATCGTGCCGGACCACCATAATCTCTGGTTCCTCTGGATCCATGACCAGTTGCGTGGGATGCGGGCAAGTCACAACACTAACTGATATTGAGTTGGTGAAATGATATGGCTACAGAATTAGTTCATTCAGTTTTGTCACCTGAATCTCTTGAGTAAAAAATAATAAAATACATTTTAACACCTTCCTCACAGTCACCCATTTTTAGGCACCTGTTTGGATCACTGCAATGTGCTCTACATGGGGAAGCCACATTTGGTACAGAATGCAGCAGCTCACACAGTTTTGGTGCCCAGCATTTCACCCAGTAATATCACTGCTGTGTGAACTGCATTGACTTCCAGTTGCTTTTGGGGTGCAATTCAAGGTGCTAATTATCACCTTTAAAGTCCTACATGGCACAGGGCCAGCTTACTTCTGGAACTGTCTCTCTGTGAGGGTAAGTGCCCATCCTACTAGGTTAGATATGATATGTGTGCTCCAGGTTTTCTCCCTTGAATTTGGCATTTTGATGGGACCTTGGAAGCATGCCTTCTCAGCGGTTGACCCAGCCTTTTGCAACAGCCTCCCTTCCTAGATCAGGGGAATCCTAACCTTTTAAGTCTTCCTGTGAGGACCTGTCTCCGTGCCCCCACCCCATAGCATTGAACTACTAGGATGTGAGGGTTGAGCTGTAAGAATATTTGGTCTGGCCTCTGGAGATTGTTTTCAGTTATGATTGGAAGTCATTATATTAGATAGAGCGCCATGTAAAAATTGTAAACAAACTCATTTTGGGTATGCAGGTAAAATAATTAAGTAGTTAAATTATATAATATCTCAGAATATCTCAGAATTATATTTCTCAATAATCCTCACAGGTTTTATAAGTTTGTATGTGTTCATACAAACCTATAAAATCCAGGAAAAAAATGAATTTTTTAAAATAAATCTACTAATGAGAAAGTATGCTGTAAATTCATCCTTGATGTTTTGATTGTTTGCCCCTGGGTGGGGCATTTTTTGGGTAATTCTGTAGATGCACTGAAGGAAATCACAGAAATGACATCGCAACTTCAAAACAGTTTGATCCGGTTGGAGAATTTCCAAAAGCTAATAGAGCTACAGCATGATCTTCTTGGCACTGATAATCTCATAGCACCTGGAAGGGTAATCTTCTTCTATGTTAAAGTCTTCTTTGTTTAAATTGGTATTTGTTGCTTTGAATTGAATTGCTTTGCTGGTTACTTATATCCTATATTCTTGCTTTAGGCATTTGTTGTATTACTTTAGAGTTAACATAGGCTAAAGTGTTGCTGCTTTAAGTATAAATTTTGAAATTATACTTACATGTACCTTCTAAAGTATGTTTCTAGCACATTTTAAGCTTATTCTAAGAAAGGCTCATTGAAAGGCTCAATGGGCAATTATACTATAAGATAGCATTAATACATTATTGAGATATGAATGTAAATTGATAAAGTGCTATGTTCCATAGAAAATGAACACAAAGACCTGATCAATTTTAAGAAAGGTAAATTCTTCACTTTGGTCTCTGTAGTTCGCAAATGTTGGTGTACGTAGAACCCCATTTGGAATCTTCAAAAACTTGTCAGTTTCCTGACAGTTGTAGAAGTGATCGATGATGATTCTATAATCATGTTCCAGATCATTACCATAGCCAGGCTTCTTGGTTATATTCCGTGGTGGTCTAGTGATCTGGTACATAAATAAACAAGGAAACACAACATACACCTCTGTTTTGTATTTTAGATCTGGGGTCCCTAACCCCCGGTCTGCTCCATTTGTGCAAGCAGTGGGTGCACATGCGAACACCCTTCCCCCCTGCTGCCGCCACTGCCATAGCTACCAGTCCACAGAGCCAGAAAGGTTGGGGATGCTGTTTTAGATAACCAATTTGGCATTGATATGTCCATTCCATCTTCATCCTGCATTCCGTATAGTAAGCCAATGTAGTGTAATGGAAAGTTCTAGAGTCTCATCCTCAGTCACAGAAACTTACAGTGATTTTGGACCAATCCTTTTATCTCGATGGTACCTTCTTCACAGGGTTGTTACTATAGGAGAAACAGGAAGCACCAATGCTGTGTGTGATTGAAAGAAGGCGTATAAACCTACATAAATAGATCTTGCCTGCCAGTCAACCATACCAGAATGGCCACCTATGAACAGAAACTGTATCTTTCAGAGGTGGCTCTCAACAAAATCCACATCAATTTATTTACCTCACAGGAAACTTAGCATTCCCCAACATTTTGCAGCAGTGGTAGAAAAGATCTCTGTGATGCGAGTAGCAATTGACTGGAATTTCTGTTGTTAAGCAACGTGGTTATAGAGCACAATATCTTGTGACTGCATCACTTAGTGACAGCAATTGTTGCAATCCCCTGTTATCATTGTTAAGCAAGGCTTGTGAATCATCTCCTTGCAACTTTCCTGCCAGCTTCCAACAAAAATTTCAGTGGGGAAGCTGGCAGAAAGTTGGAAATAGCAATAGCACTTAGACTTATATACCGCTTCACAGTACTTTACAGCCCTTTCTAAGCGGTTTGCAGAGTCAGCATATTGCCCCCAACAATCTGGGTCGTCATTTTACCTACCTCGGAAGGATGGAAGGCTGAGTCAACCTTGAGTCACTGCAATACTGCATTCTAATCACTACACTGCCAAATCCCAGGTGATTCACAAGCAGGCTGTCATGGTCAGCTCAAACTTGGAAGATGAAGGAGAGTTATAGTTATAAGTCTGAAGGAATTCAGCTGGAAGAATCACAGACAGGGGAAATAGCATTGCCTATCAACCATAAGAAGCAGCTATCATTGGCCTCGGAAGATGAAGAAGTAAAACTAACATCTTCCCCTAGCACAAGGGCCTACCTTGTGGAGAAGATGCTGAACAAAAGCAAGGACATTGGTCAGAAAGAACCTTGTCCCCATCAGGTCCCCTTTATAAGTGGACCTGTGCACCTCACAGATCCGCTGGTGATAATTGGCTGTTTACCTCACTATCATGCTCTCAGTCTATTTTCTCATCCTGGACCCTCATATCACATTGGTATGACCTTCTATACTTGTTTATAATTTAAATGTATTTTCCTTCTAATATAAGCTAGTAGTTTTTGTATTCTGGGTATTTTGGGCATAAGGGATTATGATTGCTTGTTCAAACCTTTTTTCTATTTCAATTTTTTGTTTGAAAACCTTTTTAGTAAAGATATAAGACTTACCTGTGTGTTTGTGGTGGGCCAGCACAGCATAGCTGCTGCTAGGTGTGAGAAGGAGCATAGGGGTGCACCAGGGTGGGGAGATGTGGTTCAAGCACAGCAAGACTTAGGATGTTGATGCTGGGGGGAGGGGGAAGAGTGAATGAAGGTGCATGTGTGGCTGATATCATCCTTCCAGGTAGACCAGACAGGAAACTCAAGAAAAATAGCTTTATTATATTATTATTATTATTATTATTATTATTATTATTATTGTCATCACCATCATCATTATCATCATCATTATCATTATTATTATTATTAGGCTATATTTTCAGAATCTTGCAAGTTAAAAAAAATTCAAATCTTCCACTGTGTCTTATTACCACCTGATTAGTTAGAGCAGATCCTTTCTAAAGTATCTTTCTCCATCCATTGCTCGAATGTGGGCTCCTCCCCTTTTATCTGATCATTCCCTAGATAGCATCTCTTCCCTCTGTCATTCTCACATTCCACATGAGTACATCAGGCTTGGAATGACAGGTGCTGGGTGGGAGAGGGTACACAAAGGCATGCTGGTGGCCAACAAGCACAGCAGGGCAGGTCGCAAATTGCAATCACATGACCATGGGACGCTACAACTGTCATAAGTACAAGCTGGTTGCCAAGCATCCAGATAGCGGTTGTATGACTGGGAGTATTGAGATGGCTGGAATTTCAAGGAACAATTGTAACCATCACTAATTTGGCACTGTTGTAACTTTGAACTGTTATTAAATCATTGTTATTCGAGAACCATCAGAGTCAATTTTTCTTGTTCAATTGTTCCACAGGAATTTATTCGAGAGGGTTGTTTGTACAAACTTACCAAAAAGGGCTTACAGCAAAGGATGTTCTTTCTGGTGAGTTAATATCTTTGCTCAAGACTGTCGCAAAAGATAACTGTAATCAGAAGTTGTTTTTAAATGACAGAAAGGTTTGACAAACAAAAATGCTTGTCTCAGTTTTCAGATACGTTGCTGTATACAAGTAAAGGTGTAACAGGGACCAATCAGTTCAAAATACGAGGACACCTCCCTCTGCATGGGATGCTGGTAAGTAGCTCTTCATACAGCTGCCAAACATTAAGATAGTATGATCTCTCTCCTCTTAATTTACACATTTTCATTATAATTAACTATTAAACTATTATGTTTAACTAGTCAGTTATTTGTAAAAATAACAAAGGTGGGATATAAACAAATGAGATAAATAAATCAATAACCATTGCCAATTGGATATCCCTGGTGGCTCTGAAAATTTTTGTAATATGTTCTTATAATTTTTGTATGAAATAGAAGAGCAAACTTTGTCAATTTTCTGGTGTCAGAACAATTAAGTAACTATGGATGATCTTATCATGATGCTGTTCTTTGTACACCTACGTGGATGTTGCAGTTTCTGTTACTCCCACACCTGGACATTGCCTGCTCTTTTACTTTCCAATGAACCTTTTTCTATGTTTATGTTTGATTTTCAGCTGATAGTCCTGGATCCTCCGGTAAGTAGTAAGCAAGACAAATAGGACTGCTATGTTTAGACCTATTGAAGTGGCAATGTAATTGTAGCTACTAGTTTTACCCTCTGGAACAGAGGTCTCAAACTTTGGGCAAGAGGCCAAGTATGCCATTCACTTCAGTCGTTCATGAACCCTGCCTTGTTCTCATACGGCAGGAGAGCCAGAAGTAGGGCAACCACTTATGAATCCTATCTTAGGTTAACGAAGGAGCATATCGTAGATGAGACCCCCAGGCAAAGGATTGACAGCCTGGGGTTGGCTGTAGTTGGAGCAAAAGGGGAAGCACTTTTGCTGCTACTCCATGCAAAAGCCTGATGTCTCTTATCCAGAATGAATGTCACCTCCTGTCATGATTGTTCTTGTGTACCTTTACACCTCCTACTGTTTCTGTGTAACCCTAACCTCAGTTGCTTAGGTTCCTTGCAATGCACATGCAGTTGTTCTATCACACCACACTTTTCACATCTTGTTTGTCACCAGGAAAATGATCAGGTTCTTTTGTCATTAGCTGAGGTCAGCACCACTACTCAGAAAGGTATGAGACCACATTGTTGGCCGATTTATTACTAATCAGTCAGCAGTAGCAATAACACTGAAAAGCAACAGATATAGGAATGTGTAGTTCTGTGATTCTCTGGAACAGTCTTGATGCTGCTTAGAGGCTTTTGTATCAATGTAGGAAAATGTTTCCTTATTGTGGATGTCAGGCTATAGTAGTCCTCCTGAAGCCCATGATGATAAGAGTTTGTGTCAGCCTTACTAGATAGACCAGAAACAAAACCAAATGAGCTAATTCTACTTTATTATAAAGTGGCATTAACAGAAAGTTGCAGGTCTGAAAGTACTTCTCTCCCCCATTCCTTTTTCTGTGAGCTAAGCTTTCCTTTATCTGACTGGTCCTTTGTCTGTATCTTGTTAACCTGTCTCCCAAGGTCATTCCCTCCTAACATTATAATTTGAGACCCTCAGTTAGAAGGAAAATGGCCATGAAATTAACACTGCTTTTAAAAAATAGCTGATAGGTAGATTGTCACAATTTTCATGCCATTTCTTTTACTTCAGAACACATGCCATTGTACATTGAGTGACCAGGCATGTTTCTGTTGTTATAGGTGGAAGAGAGTGAAAATGAATGGTCTGTCCCTCATTGCTTCACAATCTATTCAGCTCAAAAAACTGTAGTAGTGGCAGCAAGGTAAGAAGTTGCTCAGTAGATTGTTGGTGTCAAGGAAGGGATATATATGTTGATAGTTCCAAATGAATATGTATGCCTGCACAAAGAATACAGGCATACTATCCCAACTCTGTTCCAGATTATGCAAAGAAGTCTCAGATTTCATGCTTCTCCAAGTTATGGCAGTGGATGCATTGAGACAAAGTTTCTATCTGGAGGAACATCCTGAGAAATAAATTGCATCCTGCATCTTAAATTTTGAGATTTGCTAATATGATCGTTGTTCCTTCTCTTCCTTTTGTTATCTGAGATTTCAGAAGAATTGGAAAAAATATTGAGATGTATGGTAGTGTTTCAAAGTAGGATTTGTAACAGTTGTATTTGAATATAAAATAATTATGCAAGATTCTGGAGCGCTCAGGATGTTAGCAGTATTCCAGTATTCTTTCTTTTCTATAAAAAGGGAGGAAAGTGTTCTATTTATTGGATAATAAGAACTGTTTCTTTTAAATATAAAATACATTACAATTTATCTATGAACACATGATTCTTAATGTTTTATCTGTGCTTCTCAGCACTCGTCTGGAAATGGAAAAATGGCTGGAGGACTTGAATATGGCAATTGAAATGGCCAAGAAAACGGTTGAGAAATCGGGCATGTTCCTTGAAAATTCTCTATCCAACCGTTCTAACAGTAAGTACCATGTTTGGGATTTACGATAGTACACTGTGCCTGCTTTCTTAGCATTGGCATCCTTCAGTCTCGAAAGACTATGGTATCATGCTCTGGACTCTCCATAGCACGAGGCCTGAGTAGGTTAGTTTGGAGGATAGACTGTTACCCAAGCAGCAGATCCCCCCACTCCATGTCTATGAAATAATCCAATGGAATGGCAAAGCCAATACGACTGGTTCCAGCTACGTCGCTGGAGTTATTAGAACGTGGCTGTACACAGTCACAAACTGCTTCTGGGACTCCGGCTACAGATTTTGCCTCAAGGTTTACGCCTGAAGCATTTTCCAATGATGGATATAACCACAAGGCAGTGGAGGTTGGCAGTCAGAGTTTTCCTTCTCCTAGAAGATGGTTTTGCTGCTTTATCTACAATTGGGGCGTAGAGCCCTCTTCCGCCTTCAAAACCGTTGACCATCTTCACATGCTCGGGATAGACAAGTCCCTATCTCACTGAAGGTCAATGACCCATCGGATACTCTCAACCTGGTTCGGCCAGTCTGTTGAAGCTGTTGCCTGGGGTGTGGCTGCTGTGCATGCTACAGCTACTAGGAGCCACAAGGGAGAGCTGAGTGACAGGTGGGGACCAAAGGTGAACGAGTTGCCATAAAAGCTGCCCTAAAATGAGCTGCTGTAAAAGGACACAACATGCCCCTACACCAGAAGTGCTACCCTTCCCTGAGCACCCCATACACCCTGTCTCAAACCTAGACTGCTGGCTTTCCAACCGTCCAGCATCTTAACTGCTGAGCCAGTAACCAGGGTGACCAGTAACCAGTAATGCTTCGACCATTCACTGCCTTTTTCAACAATGAAGCATATCAGCAGTGAAATGTGGCAGTTATGTCTTAGCTCATCCTAGATCTCATCCATGAAAATTCTCAGAAATCCAAGTCATGGCTGTCCCAAAGGTGCTTTTTCAAAAAAAAAGTAACTGGGCTTTTCCTTAAAGACTTTCAATCCGAACTGAAGAAGCTTCTTGGATGAGAAGCGAAACCTCTTCAAGGAAAAAAAAAAAAGACGTCCAGTTGCCTTTTGAAAAAGCAGATTTGGGACTGAGATCTCATCCTGAAGCCCATCGCTCGTATGATGGGGACCCCTATTTAAGTCAAACACTCTGGTATCTCACTGACATTCTATTGTTTGCTGCCTTGAACAAAGAGAATCTTAGCAGAGAAATGAAATGGTTAAAACCTTTTTTTATATATCCATCCAGCATAGCTGATGTATAATATCTATTCTATATTTTTTGGCCTTAAGTGGATTCAAGCATTGGGGTTGTAAAGATTTTTCTTCTTCTTCTTCTTCTTCCGACTACAATATCCCTGTAGAGCAGATTCTCCCAATACGAATAAATTTGCCTCTTCTTGTATTTTAAAGCTATAGAAAGAGCTTTGTCTCTAAAGAGCAAATAACACCTAGAACTCACAACAGATGCCAAGAAATGTTGCTGTTTTGATTTCTAAAAATAAAAATTCAAGGGTGTTCAATAAAATGCAGACACCGTTTTTCCTCGGTGGAAATTAAAAGAACCCAAGGAAGGGTAGGGAGATAGTGACCTTCCTAATTAAAGCTGTAGCAACTGCAGGAATCCGGTTTTTTACAACTACCTCGGTCTTGCTGTGCTGAGAACAAAGCTGCCTTCCATTAATATTTCATTTTTCTCTTTTATGCCATTCTAACAATGCTCCGTGTTCTGTCTGAGCCCTGCAAAGACATGCAGAGCTATGTTAGTTACAGTTTAAATAATTGACGTTCTGATTGTGTTGTAGCTTCTGAATGGGGCGTAGCGTGTCAGTAGTTCTACGTATAATTATCTTCATTGATTGCTACACTTTTGGGAGAGACGACACAGAGCTTCATCTGGGGTGGTAGATCCAGCAGAAGAAGAAAAAGGGAAAAAAATGTAAGATTTGTCTGCCAAATGACGTTGGGTGGCTTTTGTTTCTTCTTCATAAGGTAATTTACAGTCGACACGAGAAGTCGGGGAGTTTTTAGGCGTGTTATTTAAAGTTTAATGACCCTGGAGAAGTCTATCGTTCTGGACAACTGGGCCTTTAAGAAATTATGAGTGTTCTCAACCACAAAAGAGATATAGAACATCAACGTCTCCAATGCCGGCTACTTTAAGGCTCAGATCTGGGCTGCAAAAATCTAAGCCACCACTAGATGGGAGCAGACAAATTCAGCAGACTTTAGCTTTCTCCTGCCATCTAGTGGGCACTTGGAGTTTTGCTGCCTGCATCTCGTAGCCCTATTGATCCTTGCAGATAACTCTAAGGTCTATGTGTCCGGGAGAGCAAAATACAGTAGAAATGTTATACCCATTGACACCAAGTTTCATGTTGGGTAGTGTGGAGGTGTTATAATTCCATAAACTAAAATCTGAATTTTCAATTGATATTCCTCTGAACTCAGAACATATTAAGTCATAATGCAGGACATTTTTGTTACTGGGAAAGGTTTATTTGGAATTCATCTTGGAGGCATTCTGAATGTCTTCTTCAGGATATCCAGGGATCTATCATTTAGCTATTGCTGTTTATGTTCATACAAGTTAGATTTGTGTCCCTTCATTAAAAATAAATAAAATAAAAGTCTTATTGAACATAAGAAATAAGGCTGTCTACAAATAATTTTTTTTCTTCTTTCTTCGCCAACCTAATCTTGTTGTCTCCTGCTTGACTATCCAGATCTAAAAGAAACAGACTCAACATGTAAAATAAATATTTGAATGACTATTCAAAGAAAAAAAATCAATGTATAACCAGCCGGTTTTTGTTATTTAATAGAAATCCTTCACATGAATTGTGAGTTTTGATGTTGGGAAGGTACTGAGGCTCCAAAACTTGATTTTGCCAAATTGATATTGAATTTGGTCCCGAATTTATTTCACTTCTTTCTTTTAAAACTCAGCCCATATTTTTCCGTGAGAAAACCTGCTGCAATATTTATCACAATTGATTATCCACTTAGCAGAACACTTATTAATGAAAAATTAATGTAAAGAAGGGAGCCCATCCTTTATTTTTAAAGTAAGAATGGAATTTTAAAAAATTCTTCTTAAAGTCTTGGAAGAAAGTAAAGAAAAAGAAAGAAAGAGAGAAAGAGAAAGAAAGAAAAACATAAAAACAGAAAGAAAAACAGAAAGAAAATTTAACAAGCCATTTTTCCCCATCCCCAGGGTTCCAATATTTTTCCCACCTCCCCCTCTGCATTCGGAGTAACCGTAGATGTAACAATATATTCATGTTGGCAAAATTATTTGCCTGTAGCCAAACAATCGAAAACAAAGCTTGATGATGAGATATTTATGACAGTAGTACAATAGTCTTCTTGACATCCAAAAGCTTTTGGTTGTGTCAAGCTTTCCCCAAAGTCTACAATGTGGCATTTCTTGCAAGCCGCAACCCAAGAGCTACATAATCAAAGGCCCATAATTAGAATCCTAACTTCAGTATCGTATTAAATTGGAAATAGTCAGTATTATGCTTGAACGTGACCCTGAGAACCAGATACACTCACAATATTTGTCTTGGCAGTGGAATGGAAGCTACGGGGGCTGCAGAAGCATCCCAGACCTAACCAAGCCAACCAGACTCCAGTGGTTACCTTTGTGCAACGTTTTAAACATGGCTAGTTTTAAACATGGCTATTTTCTCTTGTTGAATACTCTGTTGTGTACTTACTTTGTGATTTGAAGTATTGTGAAAAGTCCTGGTCACCACATGACCAGACCTGAAATTACAACCTTTTTTTGCTGTAGTTATTAGCAAATGAATTGTGAATGCCATGGTCATAAAGTGAATCCCAAAGTCGTTAAATGAACCCTTTGTTCAGTAGGGCAAGTTTTGCCAGAAATCAGAAGCAAACGTCAGTTACTACATCTTCCCGTACTTAAAAGTACTTCAGCAATTATTGCCAAATATGCAACAATTTTCTGAGGAAAAAAATTGATTTAAACAAGATTGAGCCCTGACTAGGAAGATCTGACAGTCTTGTTTTGATTTACTTGTTTTTATTTATTGCCACAAGTTGTAAAAAGCTGCCTCCTTCTAGATTTGTTTTAAGGTTAAGATCACCCCATTCATCAGAGGAATAATGTGGTTCGTTTAGGGCATATCCATATTAATGGAATGAAAAGAGGAAACAATAACTGAACTCAAATCAATGTGTTCTCTCTCTTTTTTTCCTCCCTGGTGTTTTTTTTGTTTTTGTTTTCAGGACACTACTCATCAAGTCTCTACTCAATGAGTAATCAAGCAGTTACATCGAGCAAGTTCGATTCACGGATTGCACATCTTAATTTCATTCTGGATATCTGCAGGATGTGACAGGCACTGAAACAATGTTGTCCGATCATCCCTTTCTTCACAGCAAAAAAGAAGCCAAGGAAAACACACACACACACACACACACACACACACACACACACACACACACACACAAAGGGAAACTATTATCCTTGACACAAATGGTACATTTTAGAATAAATTACTGGAGAATGCAAAACCAAACGCAGCTTGCTTCATAGGACCCATGAAATGTAGTGATGTTCTGTGGACCGGTTTTACATTCCGTCTGAAAGGGGGTGGGGTGTCGATTAATTGGTTTTGTTGTAACTCCAAATTGAATGCACCATGTAACTTGGTTGTTTTCTGAGCGGAGAGAGACTTACGGGATGCCAAGTCTTGGACAGGAGACCAGAATCTCCAACCGTCTTCAAACTATTGTGCGCAGCCAGCTGTAAAAATCCATTCAGGAGAGGAAACATTTTCCCATCCTTTATTTATTTGCATTGAAATATTTATCTGGCATCTGAAGCATTCATAATAGATTGTCAATCTTTTGCGCCTTCCGACAAAGCTAGGTGACTGGGTACTTCAAGCGTTTCCCTTGCCCTTGCGCCGTTGCCAACCGTGTTATAATTCCCACAATTTACAATATAGTTTTCGCTTCGTCCTCCCTCTGTCCCCCAGTTTGGGGTGTTGGTAGAAAGTTCTCCCCTGAAAAGAAATAAAGAAGAAGAAAAACCGTTTTAATTTTGTAGGCAAAGAACTCCGTCTTTCTTCCCTAAGTAAATTATTAAGTTTGGAACCTGAAGTTTAAAAACTCTATCGGCCTGAAAATTAATGTCTTTCCTGATAATTGAAGGAAATTATTTATGCTGCATACTTTAATATTGTTTCAGCTTCAGATTAAAAGAGGGCTTTGAAATAGAGAGGACTCTGGAGACCAAAATAACCAAAATGTTCTGCCTTGTCCTTCAATTTGCGACCTTCTCCATTAATTTTGCTTCTCGGAAGCCAACTGAGAAGCTCACTAATGGTGGTCACAGGACAGGAGGATGCCACAACTGTTATAAATGCACAATGGTTGCCAAGTACTGAAATCACAACCACGGGACGCTGCCATGGGTGTAATTTTCCAAAAGGCGGCTGGACTTCCTTGGTTTTTCTTTGAAAACATTTCGCTTCTCATCCAAGAAGCTTCTTCCATTCTACCTGACTGGAGAGGAATGGAAAGATGGAAGGATCAAATTGGTTTTTTTTTTTCCTTTGAAAATGATTTGATCCTTCTACAAGTAGTTTTCAACTTAAAACTACCGTATTTTTCGGAGTATAAGACGCACCTTATTTCCCCCCTAAAAGAGGCTGAAAATTTGGATGCGTCTTATACTCTGAATGTGGCTTTTCTGAAGCTTTTTTTCCAGCCCTAATGAGGTGCTAACAATCTTCCCAGCTTGCAAGGTTTTTTCATTGCTACCCCGAAGTTTTTTCCAGCCCTAAGTCTTTGCAGGCTTGTTTTCATTGCTATTCCTTCCAGAAAAAGTTTTTTTTTTCAGCCCTATGGTGTGCGCCATCATAGCCATAGACAGTTGTAAATGTGAGAAAATGTCATAAGCCATTTTTTTCTGTGCCACGAAGAATTGATGGGAAAGATGCTATGTTGATCACTAACCAATATTTTGAATTTACCTGATTAAGACATTAACCTTTTTGGGGAGAAACTTTCCAAATCCCTTCTTCGGTGTGTTTCCTTTTCTCACATCGAGTTTTGACATTTCTCCATTCTTTTATCTGTTCTATCGCAACCCCCTTTAAGGCTGCCTTGAATGTTTAATTATTTACTTGACAAATGCAAGATATTGTCATGGCGTTTGTAAAAACAATGTGTATATGCTATAAGTTGGGGGAGGTGAGAAAAACCAAAGGCACAATAGAACATTACTCGACTCTCGACAAAAGGCCAGATGGAAAGAAGAAACAGGGAATCAAAGCGGCGAGAGAGGTAGTGAGTTGTATACAAGCGAATATTCAATATCCACGGGGAATAACATACAAAAATAATAAGATAATTTAGCATTCTGTATGAAAAGGCACACCTGAAGGAATGCAATTGTCAGATTTTGTTGATTCCCCCACCTCTATTTGCATTGAAGATAACGTTTGGATTGCTTTGCTGGCAGATTCAGTTGAACCAAGAAATAGTTTGCATTAGGTCTTACGGAAGACGTGTTGATGACGATGTTATCCATTCACTTTGTCCAATTCTTGGCGATTCAATGGGCCAGGTGTCTCAGCGTCTTCCAATCTTGCATTACCTCTTTGAGTTCTTCTATGCTCTGGCTGGTGTCAGCTTGGATGGTCCAGCCATCTTGTTCTTTGGTGACCTGGTTTCCTTTTATTGCTAAGAAACATTCAGAAGAAATGTTAGCATGTTTAATAATTTGTTATTTGCTTTGGCTGTTAATTATTCGTCAATTGGGGATGATCTTGTGGTGTTAGTAATATTATAGTATGGTATAGTATAGTATAGTACAGTACAGTACAGTACAGTACAGTACAACACAACACAACACAACACAATATAATATAATACAATATAATATAATATCTTTATCTCAGGGGTGTCAAACTATTTAGAATAGAATAGAATAGAATAGAATAGAATAGAATAGAATAGAATAGA
>JANHGD010002210.1:2067-12388 GCA_027560375.1 Imantodes cenchoa
ATTTTTGCTTCTGCGCTTGCGTGGAAGCAAAAAAAAAAATCACTGAAATTTTGCACGCATGAGATTTTGGTGGGTTTTTTTGCTTCCGCTCATGCGCAGAAGCAAAAATGAGCCGAAATCTCATTCAGGCAAGCATCCCTGCATGAGATTTCGGCTTCTGTGCATGCACAAAAGCCAAAGTGCGCGCGGGGACGCGCACGTGGGGACGCGCACATGGGAACGCGTGCCCAGGGACACGAACGTGGGAACGCGTGCCCCCGACCGCAGCGTCGGGCTGCGTGCGTATCGCACCGGTAGGGTGCAATGCCAGGAAACCCCCCCCTCCACCCTGGACTATTATAGATAGCTATTAAAAATAATAGGAGAAAACTATTTCCCAATCATAATTTACACTGAAATGATTATCAGGTTTTTTTCTCAGAAGACTAAGTTGAAATGAATGAAGCAAGCTCACAACAATTCAAGAACTTCTTAAAACTAATATGCAGAAAATGTAAGAGCAACATTACAAAAGAATTCTACAAAGTACATAGTCTATTTAGAATAATCAATGTGTACATTTCATTTTTGATAGTTTGTTTTGCACTTTTTTCTGGCCCCTTTTACATAGAGGTCTAGAAGGAATTCTCTTTTAGTTGAGAATACAGTTGTCATCTCTTCTTTGATTTGGCAATAGCCAATATATTACTGGGCTGTTTACCTTGGACAGTGTGAAAAGCTCTTTCATAATAACTTGGATAAATTGAAAAGTTCAGAAGCTCACAATCTATACTTACATCATAGAATTAATAATAGCATTAATCGACACTATTAAGAAAGTTGTCAGCATACAGCCAACATAGCCATATAGTCTAATCAAATAACAAATAAATAAATGTAATAATAGACATGTCATCACATGTTTAATCAGTCAAGAACAACTATTCCAAGATTTCAAGAACTTGACCCTCTCCTATCTCAATTTTTAGCTACTTGACAAGGCTTTTTCATCATCATTTGAGGAGCTAGCTGTAATAATGGAATTTGAAGTACTCTTTATTAAGGGCATGGTATTCTCTTGGTTTTAAAATCTTCAGCAGGATTTGTTCTTGAAGGACATAATCATTGATCAGCAATACCCCTGCTGATCTGGGTAAAGCTCATTCAAGTGGGCAGCTCCTAATGAAGAAATAGTGCTCAAATGGAAAATATCATACAAAAGATTTAAATTTAAATTGTACAAAAATATTTATTCTATTATATACAGAATAACAGAATTGGAAGAGCCCTTAGATGTCTTCTAGTTCAACTACCTGCTCAGGCAGGAAACCCTATACCATTTCAGACAAATGGCTGTCTTTAATCTCTTCTTTAAAACTTCCAGTTTTGGAGTATCCCCACTTCTGGAGGCAAGTCATTCCATTGATTAATTGTTGTAATTGTCAGGAAAATTCTCCTTAGTTCTAAGTTTCTTGTCTCTTTGATTAGTTTCCAACCATTGCTTCTTGTCCTGGCTTCAGGTGATTTGGAGAATGGGTTGACTCCCTCTTCTTCGTGGCAACCCCTGAGATATTGGAACACTGCTATCATGTCTCCCCTAGTCCTTCTTTTAATTAAACTGGACATACCCAGTTCCTGCAACCGTTCTTCATATGTTTTAGCCTCCAGTTCCCTTTACATCTTCATTGCTCTTCTCTCTGTACTCTTTCTCAAGTCTCAACATTTTTTTTTTTACATTGTGACAACCAAAATCATATTATTCGGTAGTCCTCTGTTTCTTCCATGTATGTTTTTAAAGTGCCTTAATTCAATGCATTATAGTGAAGGACATGTTTCAAATACAGACTATCAGCATAAAAGGTAGAGGATGATTTTTTCTTCCTGTCTTTCAATGTTACATTTGGTAATAATCAGTCACTGTTATTCAATATATCAATATACAGTTATTCAATAAATCATTATCTTTTAGGTAATGTAAACTTTGGTAAAAGCATTTTTCCCTTTATTCTTCCTTCTACTTTTATTCATTTGCCTTAAATATTATAATTTAAAGTTCATAAAATATGCTTGAGCCTTTCGATAGCATCATAACTTAAACAGCATGCAGGAAGGAGCGCTTTTCTACCTATTCCACAATTAACTGATCCAGTCTTACCTGAGAGCAGAGAGATATGAGTGGTCTGGATGGGGAAGCATTAGGGGGGAGAAAAGCAATCCAATTACAAGTCATAAAACATTAGTCCAATTGCTATATTCAAAATAGCTGGAACACTCAACATGGCAACACTTGAAACTGCCCAATTTTCTTTCATGCTTCACACTATTTTGTTTTCTACTAAACATAAAATTCTCAGAATTTAAGTGTTTTGTTTTATAGAAGCATACTCAAAATGGCTTTTGAGGTTAAATGGTTTTGCACATCTCTATTGTTTGTGATTCTGTGTAAATATTCACTAAAGCGGGGAGCACAACTTCAGCTGCCATAACTGTAGCTTTAAGAATAATACTGTAATGTTTGCAATAGAGATTAGATTTCTATTTCTCTTAGACATTATTTTAGTAGTCTTTCTAAAAGTAAGCTATCCAATATAATATTAAAACATTTCTGTTTATGGTAGCATGGAAGGCTTTAAAAGCATATTATACTGATATCTTATTCAGAATAAGTATATTACATTTCTTTCCAAGTGAATATTTATTGAATTGCAGCCAATAATCCAAAACTTTGATAATACTCCAAGTTATTAAAAGTCTCAGAAATATTTACAATTTATATTCTCGTTCTAATTCTTATCTAAAATTATACCTGGGAATTAATTTTTAGCTAAGCCAAAAGTTTAATGCTTTGATATTTTTTTTTTTTTTTGTTGATAATCATATAGATTCCAGACATGTGTGTAACTTGAAGAATAAAAATAGTAAGAGAATGTGGCAGTATTAAAGCTTTGCTAATGTAAACTTTGCATACATAATTTAGAAAATATTTTAAAATGTTTATAAATAATGACTTTATCATCCCTTTAGGCTGAAGAAAAGGCACATTCAGAGGTAAATATAAATATACTTACTATTTAATAATCAGTAAATTAAAATAGTTTGTGTAGCATTTTTTCTTATACTTACCAACCTAGCTTTGAGATGTTCTTCAAAGACATTGTTTCAAGGGTTTCAGCACCTGAGGCAGGTGTCGCTAGAGCAGGGGTCTCCAACCCTGGCAACTTTAAGACTTGTGGACAAGCTGGCTCAGGAACTCTGGGAGTTGAAGTCCACAAGTCTTAAGGTTGCCAAGGTTGGAGACCCCTGCTCTAGTGGCATTCTGGTTCTACAGTGGCATTCTGGTTCTACAGTGATCTTCTCCATGATACTTCCTTATTATATGTTCATAAAGATCTCAATATTTATCACAACTTTTTCTTGGGTGTCATACCTTATCACATCAATTTCAAATATATATTGGTGTTTTATTTTGAATAATGTTTACAACATTGTACTATATTGTAATGATACATTTATCTGTTTATTTACTGGATAAGTAAATGTACTGGATAAGTACAGTAATAAATATATTGCTGCAGCATCATGTATGATTATCAATAAGGATATTAATGACAGCAATTTCTTAATTATCTTGTCATCTGCCCAGATGAATCACCACTGTATTGAATCTATTTTAAAATGATAAACTACATTTTAGAGTATATTTTTCTTAATCTAATATTGAAGAATAACTGCAGTTTTGAATGGAATTATTTAGGGGTAATTCGCCATGTATATAAATCATTAAACCTGATTTTCACAAGTTTAAAAGTAACATTTTGTTTCAGGGTATAATTCAGCATTCACTAACTTCTGATAAAAATATTTCTGAGTCCTTAAAATATATGTTTATGTATTTGTTTTATTAAATAGTGAGCTGCATATAATTCACTTTATGAATATCAAAACAATGGAATTTATTTGCATAAACGTGGAATGAGCAACAGATTAGATAGCTTTAAAAGAAGTTAAACAATTTTGCAACTGATACGAGGTCCTAAAGTACAGTTTAGTCATGATAGCTATGGATAGAATGCAAGTATGATTGCATGATAGAATGCAAGATAGTACTCTCCCACCCTAATATCCAGCATAAGTAGGAGTAGCAGTTATTGGGGAAGAGTGGGAAAATATTACTGCTCACATTATTTCCAAGGTGGAAGGAAGATGGCTGTCTATTCCAGGAAGCATTTGGCTGTGAACAGTAGTATAGTTGTCTATATTTGGATGTCTATGATACTGGATTGAAGAAGTCTTTCATCGAATTTAGTCCTTGTATTCTTTAATGAAATATTTATATACCATTCAAACACACAACCAGGAACAAAATACACAGTTATATTTTGTGTTCTAGATCAGGGCTGTCAAACTGGTGGCCCACAGGCTAGATGCATCATGCGCAGGTCACATCCATCCCAGCTCCGCGAAGGGGAAAAATGTCACGAAACATCACGTGATGGCAACGTGATGCGAGTTTGACACCCGTGTTCTAGATTATTAAATGGTCTTTAGTCGAAGCAAGTGAATAAAATGTCATATTTTAGAACTCTTTGTATTTGTTATCATACCTAGCAAATTCATAAATTACGACGGGAACTGGTTGCATCTCAGGAAAAAGTGGCCACCCTAACATCACAACTGTCAGCAAATGTAAGTTATTTATTATCATAATAATTTTGATATAGTTTTATTCTGCATATATATCCACAGTAAATCTGTGAGAAAGATTGCTGTCACTGCCACTTAGGGGGGGGAAAGTATTAGAGATGATATTCTAAGTTTTAAATGAGCTAGGTGTTACATCACAAACAAATGTCAAGAGAATTCTTCCAACATGAGTGTACTAATAAATTCTGCTTATAAATCATGAAAGTGTATTTAAGTACCAGCTGCACAAAAGCAGAAGCATCAACAAAATAAAATAAAAAAGGAAGGCGGCATTAAAACACTAACATCTCAAAATGCATAAAAATAAGTTAAAACTTTTCTACTCTTTTTCTAACAAACAGAACTTCATGTAAAAAAATACTTTATAGTTTCAGGCCAGTGAAAACCTCTGGGAGCACAATGATTACTGGCTGCTTTTCTTTAAAATATTTTATAATATTTGAGTTTATGAATAAATATAATTATTAAACATAGGAAGTCATGAAAAGGCTGAAAATTGATTATGTGCTATCAAGACTTAGCAATTACATAGATTTTATCCAAATTGTTGTCTTGGTTAAAATACAAATATGGTTTACTACTGCCTTCCCCCATGCAATATGAATTGATGCCTTTGCCATCTAAAGACTCGGTAGTTTCATCACAAACCCCCAAGACTTTACCCTTAGACTGTCCAATGTTGACCTCACCAGATTCCTAAGAGGTCAGTAAGGGGCGTGCATAAGTGCACTAATGTGCCTACCGTCCCTGTCCTAATGTTTCCCTCTTATCTGTATCCATCTCACATATATAAACAATAATATATCTATGTATATTACCAATCGTACTTGACAAAATAAAATAAAAAATAAATAAAAATAAAATTTCCTTTAAAGTCCTTCATGGCATGGGCCCAGGTTTCTTGAGGGACTGTGTCAACCCACTTGCATTGACCCATACCGCTTGTGCCAGCAGAGGAGGCATGCTGCGGGTCCTATCAGCCTAATTATTCTGGCTGGCGGGATCCAGGAGGAGGGTTTCTCTGTTGTTGCTCTTGCTCTCTGGAACATCTTGCCCCCTCCCCTAGGTGAGGTTGACCCCAACCTTCCTATCTTTTCATAAGGACCTAAATGTTGACGAGGAATCTGGAGAAAGCATAGAAGGCACGTACATGCAGATGGCTCCATTATCTCTGCACACCTTCAAGGCCATAGAAAGCTCCTCAGAAAACACCCAATATCCCTAGGGCGACACCCAATGTGTTTGGAAAACCTCCAAGGGTGGCAGATGACTATTTCTGTTCTTCTTTCTGTTATCTATCATGTGCCGGCCTTTCTTGGTGACTGGTATCTCTTGTGTGCCAGCTTTGCTGGGTGGATTTTGTATGTACTAAAAGAGTATAAATGGAAGCATTTCTTAATACTGGGGGCTTCCTTTCTTTTAAAGGGGCTTGTCTTTGTTAGGGCTGAATAAACATGTAAGCTTCAAGGCAACTTCTGGTTGTTGTTTTTTTGTCTATATTTTACCAAACCACACTTCAGAACTGGCATAACATAAAGACGTGGCTCTGCCAGTAGGCTTGGGGCCCCAGTGTGGGACAACACAATGGAAGTGGTTGATTGAGTAATAACAGATCCCACCTCCCCACACTCTGTTCCCATTCTCCACAGGTTTTAATGTTGATTTTAATTATTTATGTTTTAATTGTAAACGGATAGACATATTTTAATGACTGTAAGCTGCGCAGGGTTATCCAGTGGAAAGGTGGGCAGTCAAATAAATAAATAAATAAATAAATAAATAAATAAATAAATAAATAAATAAATAAATAAATAAATAAATAGTTCAAATAGTTCTGTATGCATCCAATGCAACTCCAGCCCAAAGCTTTGCATCTACTTTGAATGCTTTATTGAATGTTTTGCTGAAGTCATAGTATGTCAGCCCTATAGGGTAGACAGACTATGAAACCAATGCCATTAAAACTACTTTTACTGGAACAGCTGTGCTGTTGGGAAATGCCCAGCCATGCAGAGAGGAAGAATCAAGTGGGAAGTTAACCTTGAATTGTCAAGAGATCTAGGACTGATACCGCCCCTGCCCCCACCCCATCAAGCTCCATGGAACTTTGTCTGTTTATTCCCAAGGGAAGACAAGCAGTCTGGAGAAATTCCTGTATTCTGGGCAGAATTTCAGTAGTGAACTTGAGTTCTTCACATGTTGCTCTGTTGCTTGGGCCTGATATATAATAACAGAATCTTCTGATTGTGCTGCTCCTCTCCCTCATTGTATTTTCATATGAATGACAGAGGGATCTGTCTGAGAATGTTTTCTCAAATTAGTTTCTTGGAAAGTACTCGAGCTATGCTTTAGTAGGATCATTGCTTTAGTAGGAGCTCTTCCTCCTGTCCTTCAAGCCCATTTGCTGTGCCTTCTACAAGATATTCAACAGGATATGCTACATCTGCCACATTCCCATGGTCAGCTAAGCCAGGGGTCTGCAACCTTAAACACTCAGAGCCATTTGGACCCATTACCCCCAGAAAAGAAAACATCAAAGCCACAAAACCTGAGTGGGTGTGGCCAACTCAACGTCACTCACTCCCACCCAGTCACATGATCCCCTAGCCATACCTACCCAGTCAATCATTATGGAAGAGAACCGGTTGTTACAAAACACCCAGAACCACAAAACCATTTTGACCTCTCTCTCTCTCCTGCAAACTCTAGCAAGTGTGAGGCATCGGAGAATCAGCCCCGGCCGCTTCTCCATCCCCTGCCGTTGCCCTTACCTTCTCAGGCCAGGCAAGGAGTGACTGGGAGGGGAGGGCAAGAGGTGGGGCCAGCCAGTGATGGGATCACCCGACAGGGAGCCACAGCAGAGGGCCCAAAGAGCCACAGGTGGCTCTGGAGCTGCAGGTTGCAGACACCCGAGCTAAGCTGATGGGTCTTAATTACTTTAGAATTCTCTTTGAAGATAAAAGCATTTGACCTTCTCCAATTTTCTAGCACTATGGCCATTGTTTGTGATTCCACAAAGAATAGAGAAAAGGACTTTATAATGACATCTGCAAGCTCATTTGACATTCAGAGATCTAATTGGGCTGACCCTGGAGACTTGTCCATACTTTATTGCAGAATCCCTCTTAGCTCTCCATAGAATTTCTTGTCTTCTATTTTTGCTTTTGTTTATTTTGTTTTACAGTATAAACCGTTATTATACAATTCTTGCAATACCTTTCAAAAGTTAAAGCAGGCAGAGTTAAACAATACAGAACCAATTATAAATATTCCATCCAGAAGCATATTTTAAGGTAATGAAATTATCATGAGGAAACAAAATATAATTTATACATCAAATTTGTGATATATAATGTGGGGTTGCCTCTGAAGATTATTTAGAAATTATAATGCAGTTTCCTTCTAATGTGGAAGCAGAGCTTGTCATTCATGACTTATTTCACAAATATAGGTTTCTGATTTAAGTCACATAGTATTCATTATACTCAATCTATGTGCATTAATAACATTACATACAGTTATGGTGCAGAATAGTTTTGAGAAGTTGACTGGTCCCCATTTAGTATCTTGTCCAATTCAAAGTATTCATTTTCAGTTTTAAAAAAACTTCACAATCCAGGATCAGATGTTTGAATGATGAGCTGGATCCATTATGTACCTAACCATGCATATGCTTTCAATGGAGTGTCCTTCTGATGACCCTGAAGGATAGTAGAGTAGTTACCAGAAACAAAGTTGTTTCTTCGCTGCCAGGCAGTAGCAGTTCACTTCCTGGCACTTACGGCCTTATGTTCTTAAGAGCAAACATTTTCCTCTGTCTTATATCTTGTTTTGACCGCTGGTGACTGCCTGGACAAATCTCTGCGGTTTTCTTAGCAAGGTTTTTTGGAACCATTGTTTTCTTCTTCCTAAGGGTGAGAGAGAGTGTCATCCAGCTTATGCCTAAAATGGAACTTCTGCTTTCATGAACTGTTCTTCTTGAAGCACTAAGGCTTGCTAAGCTTGAGATACTTTTTCTAGAAGCCACAAAATATTACATTCATTGTTATTTAAAGTGCTTTTCTTATGGAACTGTAGGAAGTTAGCACCTACCCCCCTCCTAGAGAAATAAAATATTTTAGGAAATATTAAAAAGGCAGAATATTATATAGAATATCCCTAGATAAATGGAGAAACATGCTTTTTGGTAGGAAACAGACTCACTCCTAATAGCCCCCACCTTTGTTAATAGCCTGGACCAGTCTATTCTACATAACAAAGATCTATCCCCTTCAGCTCCAGGGTGATGGGATTAAGACATGATAGGATTAGCCCTCTACCCATCTCAGCAATGGTACCTGGGAAGATTACATCGGCCTGGGACTCAGGACAGCCTACAGAGTTGCCCCAGCATGCCCCTGGGAGTCTGATAGCCAATGGGATATATTTCTGTACAGGAACAGGAAACTCTTAAGCTGGGGCCCAAGAGAGGGTATAAAACAGGCACTCTCAGCATCTCAGGCCCTTCTCTCCTTCAACATCCTCGAGGCATGTGATCCCCCTTTCCCTGGGACCTCAGACCATGTGGTCCTTCTGTCCTTCATTAAACCATCTTTCCAAGCAGTCCCATTCTTCCAGTGTCTTTTTCCCCACTTGAAACCTAACCCAGAAGGATATTCCTTACAACAGTAGCATCACCAGCAATTTGCAAAGAACAGGATAGTTTGGATCCTGTGACAATTCTTTGTTTTACTTATTTATTGAATATGCTTCCCTCCTATCTTTGGAAATTTAAAAATCAGATTGAGGAGAAGCCTCCCATCTTTGTGCTGGTAGAATTCATTTGCTTCAAGAAGTTATTCACTGCAATTTCAGGGAATCTAAGAACAGTCTGCCATTAAACTTTGGATATCAAAAAAAGGCATTCTGATTTTGAGTGACACTTGTACCTTTTATCTTCCTCTTTTCAAACTTAAAAAAAACCTAAAGGAAACTAGCATCTTTCTGATACAGGTAATAAACTTTCTCCAGCTTGTAGACAGAGTGAAGAAAGTTGTAATCTAACCCGTTGGAAGACTACCAAATTATAGAAAGAAAAATATACACTTAATATTTTATCAATGCTTATATCAATTATATAATGTCTATATCATTCTGAATTGATGTCCTTGTTCAAACATGAGAGGTCCTTCTTTCGTTAAGCAATTGAGTTTCAAAGTCACATTTGAAAGCTTGGCAGATAAATAAAGCTGACATTCCTTCAACATATATGCAATTCTGAACAACAACACTGCACAAATTATCATCCCCAATTTTGCACTAGCCAGAGATAATTCTTGTGATTTCAACTAATGGTATTATTACCAAGGCTAAAAGGGATTTGTAACACTTCCCAGGGACCATTCAGTGCCTCATCATATTATGGAGTTATTGCAACATCCAAAAGCTCACTGTCAAAATGACTTTTCTTTGGCAAGGCAATTTATTATATTAATAAATACCAAAAAATAAAGGGTATGTGTCACTAATTTGAAATACACTATCAAAAATCCATGCAGAGTAAGTAAAAAACATTCTTCACATCAAAAATATGTGCTGGTAGAGAATTGATCTTCCAAGCTTGTGTTTTTGCTTGTTAGATTGTTTATAAGAGTTACAA
>JANHGD010002211.1:137149-150333 GCA_027560375.1 Imantodes cenchoa
AAAAGATTTAGGTAGCATTGTCTGCTTCATTCTCTATGGCAGAAGTAGGCAACCCTCACTTCACTACAGGGGTGGGGTCAGGATCCTTTTGCTGCTAGTTCGCTCAGGGTTGCGCCGTGTGTGCGCGCTCGCAGCAATAAAAAAAATAGCTTATGCACATAAGCAAAATCCAAGATGGCGGCACCCACGGAGACACTGACAGAACCGGCTCCGTGATGTCATCACCGAGTTACTAATGGTTAGAACTGGTAGGAACCAACCTCTGCTTCACTGGTTGTATGCAGCTTCTATTCTTTGCCACCCTGAATACCTCCCCATGGCCTGAAGTTTGGCAGAACAAAGTCAAATTCAATGATTCAGTTCTTTGGGGATGGGGATACTCCATCAAGATAAGTTTAATATCCATCCCCTTGGCTGACCATACTATTTTTGACTCTTTTTAAAAAAGAAAGCAGAAGCAGCAGGGGTGTGTGTGAAAAAGACTGAATATTTTGCTCTCATTTTTCCAGTGATATCATCAGACAGGTCTTCCTGAGCTCCCCAGAACTTTTTTTAAAGGCAGAGTTAGGCTATAGAAAGTTTGTTTATCCTTCCTTGGATGATGCTGTTTGGAATACTCCAGAGGTTGGCTTTATATCTTATTTTACACTGAATGTATCTGCAGCTGTTGGGAAAGAAGTCTTATATCAGATGGTTTTCCTTAAGTTCCTTAAGGCAGCCAGACACAAACTTGAAATTCAGATGAATAGATGCACAGACAATTTCATTTTCACGCAATTAAGTTATTATTACGCTCCTTTCTTAGCCTGGGCATGGTATAACTATATAGATTTCGACTTCCAAATTTCTTAACTGCCAACTAATTGGCTGGGAAATTCTGGAAATTTAAGTCCATATACCATGAAAACATTCAAGTCAGAGAAGGTGTCTTTAGAGATTCTCCTACATTTCAGCTATTCCCATTTGAACTTTGAACTAGTAGGAATTAGGTTCGGAACTTCAGTCTATTTACTTGTAAGCTGAAGGTTGCCTGTTGTTTGGCATTTGCAGTTTGAACAAAGCCAATGAATTTATGCCTGGTACTAATTCTGGTCAGAAATCAAAGCCCTTCACCTTTGTATGCGGGAGAAGGAGACATCGGCACAAATACAAAAAGGGTGAAAAATTCACATTGCTATTTCAATGGCCATTTCTTTTTACATCTCCTGCAAACACCATTGACTATTCAGTGTTGTTAATTGACAATTCCCATCATTCCTTAATATCAACTATGACTGGGATTTAGAAATCAACAACATATAGAGGCCTATGCTTGTTCAATTATACTTGAAAGCTTTCTCTGTTTGGAATTGGAGATAAATTGTAGTGTTTTGATAAAAACTTTCTGAATATTGCCCATTTAAGAGGCTACATTTCCAGTATCTGAGTCATTTGAGAGTTGTTTGCTATGACATGGGCAGCAAATGAATTAGATAGATAGATAGATAGATAGATAGATAGATAGATAGATAGATAGATAGATAGATAGATAGATAGATAGATAGATAATATTGATTGGAGGAAACATCTGTTGTCTGATTATTAATATGCTGCTAAAGTTTATAATCTTGTTGTTCTGATGTCTGATTATTAAGATGCTGTTAAGGTTTATAATCTTGTTATTCAATTATATTACATTGACAAATTGTTTTCATCAAGGTTTCAGAAAGGGAAGGCGTTAATACTTTGATGAAATAATAATAGAATGTGCTAAATTTGAGTATGGGGAACTAGATTAAAATCCCAGATCATCTGTGCAGTAATTTGGATGCCTTTGACTAATTATTGTAATTCAGATGTGAGAATAAATAAAATAAACAAAGCTCTTGTCTACAAAAAGACTTAGCTGCTAAGTACTGGTCAAAAATGATGATATGTATGCCTATTTTGACATTCCAGACAAAAGTGATTTTCCACATGTGAGAATGTTTGGTTAGGATTTGCATGTCTATTTTGGTTTTCACATAGTACAGTTATTCATTTTCTCTGCAGTTTGCAAGCTGCATACATTTTTCCTTTCCTAATGAAAGCTGAAATCTTTTCTTAATGACAGCTTGGCCTTGGGAGAAAAACAAAATCCAATCATGAGTATTGCAAAGACATCTGGAATTTGACAGGTCTACGAGCCATTTTTAATTTCTTCTCCTAGCAATACTTTCCTTACCCAAAGATATACCTAAAAATGGCTTTTTTTGTAATGAGGAGAGTATTGTTATGCAGTTTCCTAAACTAGACAATATTTCAGGGAAAGAGATTCTTAGATAAGAGCCACTGAAGACTTGTTTATAAAATTAAAATCAAACCAGTATGACAAATTAGGCCTAGGGAGATACCATTCAATCATGAAGTTAACTGTATGATTATGTATATTTTTCAGAGATGGGTTCCTCCTGGTTTGGTTATAGAGGAAGAGGAGGATGGGCATAAGCAGCCCGTTCCTTCAGCTAATCCTCCTCCAGATTTCCAAGGACCAGGAGCTGCTGGGATGCCACGCTGACTCTCTGAAGTGGAGATCTACGTGCAACAGAAGATAGGGAGAGGGAAGGAGAGAGAAAGAGATGAGGGAGAGCGGGAGGGAGAAAGACGAGAGAGGGAGGAAGTGGAAGGGAGAGACAGAGATGGGCAAGGGAGAGAGGTGGACAAAGAGAAAGAGATGGTAGAGAGGGAGGTAGAGAGAGAGGTAGAGAAAGCGGGAGAAAGAGAGACATGGAGAGGGGGAGAGAGAGAGACCTTTTCCCATAGAAAAGAAAACACAGAGCCACAAAACCTGAGTAGGTGTGGCTGGGGTGTGTGTGTCATGTGGCTCAGTAGGAGTGAGTGACATTGAGTTGGCCACGCCCACTCAGTCACATGACCATGAAACCACCCCTGCCTAGTCACATGACTATGAAGCCATACCCACAAAATAAGCCACACCCACAGAACCACAGTAAAAAAAAGTTAGAACCCACTCCTGATATAGCTACTTTATGATCCTGACTCAATGTATAGGGTTGTTGTGAAAATAAAATGGTTGTGAGCCAGTGTGTATATTTTATAGCATTTCTGGAGAAAAAGTAGAATAATCACATCATAAAATTAATTAATAGTGAAGCTTATCCACCAAGGCACTCCCGAGATTCACTTTGCTTTGAGTAAATACTTAATATCTAATCTGATATTTCTGAAATATTTTGTCTGTTTTACAGATTTTTTCAGAATTTTGTTAGAAGTAATTTTTCAATGTAGCGGTATGTACCTCCTTTCAGGAAGTGGAGTTTTGTCTTTAAAAAAAAGCTATCTCAGAAAATCTTAACTACCATAAAAGTTCTCTAGGGAGATTACAGTGTCATTTAACACCAAGAACAAGGGGAAAAGAAAAATACAAAACAGTGCACATTAATAAATAGCAGAGGAAAATATAGTTACAAAGAAAAATCTTGGTATAGTGCAGGCAGTACATTGAAACCATATTTTAAATGGCATCTGGTTTATATTTTCTAGTTTTAAGGTTTATTAAATTTTATTGGTTTTATTCTTTTCAGTGCTCTTCATGCATATTGACTTTTAAATGTGATTTTAAATACTTTCACCAGAAACTTTTTTGATGGGAGAGGAAAATAAAGTCCATTGAATAAACAACTGAAGAACTGTAAGTTTGCCAAAGATCCATGAAAAATTATCTGCAGCTATATAATTTTTCATATTTAAGAGTGAGACATCACATTCATAGAGGAGCTTTTTATTCATCTCTTCCAGCAAGAGCTTCCTCTCTTCCTAGATAAATCACTGAAGGTTGAGAAGTTTGTAATATAGAGGGGCAGGAGGCTACTACTAAAAAGAGGAATCATTCAGCCCTCTCCCTAAATCTCCCTAAATCTAAAGTTGAATAGTTGGTGCATTTACTTTGAAATATAAGATGATCAAAAGGGACGATTATGCCTTAAACAAAAGTCTGTGGTTTGTCTATTCTTATGTTAAAATATCATCCAGAGTCTGTAGCAGTACTTAATATTATTATTACAGAGCAGTTTTACATGGTAAAATCTTCCTATTTTTAAAAGAGAAACAGATAAAACCCTATTACAAATAGAATAATTTTGTTTCTTCAAAGGGTAAATGCTTTTTTCTGAGGTAGTAAAGGTTTTTTTTAATACATTTGCGCAAATATTTTGGAGATTTTATTTATTCAAGGCATTATACAAATTTATACTGCCAACCATCTTAATCAAATTAGGAAGTTAACAAGCATAAAAATAGAAACATAAATATAAAAATATAGAAAAAGCAACGAAAGGTACCAATTAAAAAATAAATAACAATTAGCACTGGGCAAAAATACAAATTGAGCTCCACTAATTGGGCCCTAAAAGCTGGGGGGAACAACCAGGATTTTAAGGACTTCCAAAAGGCCAACAGATCTATCCAAACCTCAAACAGAGGCTGTTCTATAAGCCAGGCGCTTTGAAAGAAAAGGCATACCTCTTGGATCGTCTGAAGGGATACAGAAAAGATGAGAAATATACTCATACCACCTGATCTGATACGATGGCTGAAATCACTGGAGAAATGTGATTTCCTCAAGTATTTGGCTCCATGCCATGTAGGACTTTATAGGTGATAAGCAGCATCTTGAATTGCACCTGGAGCGAAGCGGCTCACGTACTACTGGTATTCTGTAGGCATAAGTTACCACTGCAGTCTGGCATGAATGACCATGAACCAGAGGATTCTGATTGAGGAATGGGTACAACTGGCATACAAGATGCATTTGTGCAAAGGCCCCCTTAACCACAGCTGCCATCTGCTCCTCAAGTATGTGCTTAGAGTTGTTAGGACTGACACATCTGGCATACTGTGCCGGAGGCCCAATTGAATAGACCCTTTATATTTTTTAATGGAATCCCTTTATTTTTCTTGTATTCTTTCTATTATTTTTCCTCTATTTCCTTTGATATAACAAGCTGGGATAACAAGAGGAATAAATCTGAATTTGTTACTTGTGAAAAAACTTTTAAAACTGAGCTGGTGAATATATGTTACCTTACGCTCCAGGTTACCCAATCTTGAAGTGCTGAATTTTTAAATATTGGCAAATTCAACAGAAATTCTAGCTATATAAAAATGCTAAATTAAAGTAACTTTGTAGTTAATGTGGCATGACCACTAGGAAGTGAGACCTCAGTTTATCAGTTATCTCAAGAACCGGAAAATGTACTAAGGTCTTATTTCTTTCCCTGCTAAATATATTCATTAACTTGATTATCTCAGATAAATCAGTATAACTGTCATAATGTCAATATCAGAATTAATGCAACATTTCCTATAGAGGCATATGGTGTTAATTAGCTGACTGAATGATATTTTAAAAATGAATTAAAATAATACTTGGATCATATCGCAAAAATAAATTAAACTAACACTTGAATCATATTGCCACAAGAGAGATTGTTAATAATAATTAGATGTTTAAAATAGTTCAATACACCTTTTAATATTTTTCCTTTTACATCGTTTGGACTGGAAGCCTTCATAATGAATCCTGCTTTTTTTGCCTTCTTATTTTAGTTTGCATATCTTGATGCCAACTTTTCATCCTTACAATTTGTATTCAGTCAGTCTCCATTCTAAGAATATCAGGAAGGAATATAAAAGATATAACAATCAGATTTGCCACAAGATATCACAGTAAAATCTTAAAATGTAAGATTCAAGGGCAAAATAAACAGCACAACTTTATATATTAAGATGCTTGGAAAAATAATAGCAGACCTGATAGTTGTTGACATTTCATAAATGGTATCATAGAGAAGGGTTTTCTTCCTTCTTTACAATTAGGTTTTTCTGGAAAGATTCTTTCAATTATTTGAGCCTGAAATGCTTTAGAACTTTAATGCATATTGCATTGGTCTTCAATGTGAATAAGAAACCAGAAATGTTTTAAGATCACTTAGATATGTTCTTCTTGACTATGTTAAATAGATAGCTGCTGTGCATTCTGCATGCAGCATTTCCAGTTGCTTTTGAGGACAGTATTCATATACAGTATTTGCTGGGGTGGGCTCTGGCTTACCTCACTGCTGGTTCACTTCCTGACTGGATGCATGTGTGCATGCACAGTGCTAAATACCCAGCTTCTGCGCATGCGCAGAAGCAAAAAACAAAATGGTGCTGCTGAGAGCGCCAGTTGGAGGGCATGGCAGGCTTGGGTCACTGCCGCTTCTAGCGACCCAGGCCGCCAAGTTACTACCAGTTCTATAGAACTGCTCTGAACCCACCTCTGACTGTATTTTACGAGAGTATTCACATACATCCAACATGTACAGTAATCAGGAAGATTTAATCCCTGAATTAATATACACATCAGTAAATTGCTTATCCACCCCCTTTTGAACTTGTGTATGATATCATATACAAGTAAGTAAAAGGCAGAGTTTATGACATCACCATACAGCATGTTATGTCATAATGCTGACATTCATACAATTATTAAACCAAAATTGGTTACATTTCTGCTGCTCATGATATTTGAACCATAATGTGACCAGTCAGTATAAATATTAATCATTAATAGATAGAGAGGGATTGACATCATTTTAATTTAAATATAAAAGGAAGTATTTAACAATATTATATTGATTCCTGTTTTGAACTTTTCTATGGTGACATATATAGCCTCTTAAGATTATCGACAAATATAAAACTAATAAAAAATTACCCGTTTAAATGTCAGCCAAATTATTAAATCACATTAAAATAGCAAGCCATAGGAATCATGATGTAACAGGTGATAACATTAAAATTCAGAAGAAAAGAGCAATACAATGGGCATTATGTTAACTTTAAAAAGAATAATTTTATTCATTTCTAATCAAATACAGTAGGAGATCTGTTGAATTCCACAGCAGGTGGCACCTGGAAACTGGATGGATTTTTGGACACAATTCACCCTTTGCCTGAAGCAAAGGTGGTTAAGTTGGTTTAATAAATAAGATGCAGTAGTCTGTATTCACAGAACATGCTAAGCTACAGAATGGCTTACAAATTACAATGGCTATGTAATGCATTAAACAAAACCCGCACATCAACATTATGATTATGCTGATGTGTTGATCAGGTCTTTGTTTTTTGTATAAGTTATTTTTATATTGTTTCTTAGTAATTCTTCAGCTAGTTTTATTAGCCTTGAAATATGAATAAAAGCTGTATAATATGAATTGTGTCTTACAGTAATTCTCTCTCTTTGAGTTCATGCATATTATTTATCCTGCCTTGCTAGTTAATTTTGCATCATCTGCTCATATAATCTGATGTATTTTTTTCACTGAATTTGTAGGAGTACTTACTTCTTTTATTGCTAGGCCTCCTAATCTCATTTTTCAGTAACAATTCTTCTTTCCATCTGTAGCTAAATATATGTACCTGCCTACCAAGGATATGATCGTAGGTTCCATCATAATATTTTTATTGGAATGTAATGTGCTACAGGTCTCTACTGATTTTGTTGTAACAGACTAACATAGTTCAGGCTGCAAATCGGATTCCCTTGAGAATTGCACAATACAAGAATATCTAATGTAGAAACTTTGAAAAAAGCAGTTCAGCTTTAATGAAAGGGTTCTCAAACATATGGCTAAGCGTAACTATCTTGCACAGATATGTTATGTATTACTCAATTTTCATATAGATGCTGAACTGTTGGAGAAGAGAGCCTGAATTTTTGATTGAATAGAGCAGTTCAGCAGGCCACTCATTAAATGAATAAGACAGTCTCTGCATGCTGAGAAAAGATTCATAAGGGCAAAAGCTACCATTCATTAAGACCCTTTATATTATATATGAAATGAGAGATTGCTAGTGTACAACAAATACCTGTTTTCTGACATGCAACAACATATATACATATCTGAACCAGGGTGGATTTGATTTAAATCATAATTTTTAAAGACCAACTTTCATCTCTGTCCCACAGCAGCTCCTCCTCTGACCTGGTGTCCTACCTGTCAATGAATACTTCAGCTTCAACCGCAACAACACACGAGCACACAATAGATTCAAACTCAATGTAAACCACTCGAAACTCCACTACAGAAAATATGACTTCAGCAACAGAGTGATCAATGCCTGGAATGCACCACCTGATTCTGTGGTTTCTTCCCCAAACCCCAAAAACTTTAACCTTAGACTCTACAGTCGACCTCGCCACATTCCAAAGAGGTCTGTAAGGGGTGTGCATAAGTGCACCTTAGTGCCTACCTTCCCTGTCCTACTGTCCTATTGTCTAATTTTACCTGTACGTTCTTTGCTTTTGTTTATGTTTATACCTGTTATCTTGTACATGTTTTGACAAATAAAATACATATATACATACATACATACATACATACATACATACATACATACATACATACATATGAATTACAGTTTGGTAGCAGGTAAAGAGACCTACAGTTTGGTAGCAGGTAAAGAGACTTGCTATCTAAACTAAGACTTGTACCTGGGCTGTAAAATCAGGGTGACCAGCAAATGGCAGAATTTTCTGTATTTAATCAACACTATCCTAATTTCAAAGACCTTTAATCTAAATTATCAATCAATCAATGCCTGGAATGTACTGTCTGACTCTGTGGTTTCTTCCCCAAACCCCAAAAACCTTAAGACTGTCTACAGCCGACCTCACCCCATTCCTTTTTTTTTTATATATATTTTTTATTTTATAACATAAAACTCACCCCATTCCTAAGGGGTTTGTAAGGTGCGTGCATAAGCACACCATTGTGCTTACAGTCCCTGTCTTACTGTCCTATTGTCCAAATTTACCTGTACCTACTTTGCTTTTGTTTATGTTCATACCAATACCTGCTATCTTGTTTTGACAAAATAAAAAAAAATTAAAAAAAATAAATGCTCAATTTATGATTATTCTAATCCTCTCATTGCTTTCTTTCTCCACAGAAAATTCTGATAATCCTACACAAGATTATTGTTTCTGCTGAATTGTGCTGTTCTATTACAAAACCAATAGCTAGTACCTGATCAATAAATTATTAATAAAAAGTATAAGTGCAGTAAAGCCTGGGATTTCAATAACAATATAAACTTTATTTAGCCCCAAGTCATATAGCAGAAATGCCGTTAAGCAGGGGTGAAATCAGAGGTGGGATTCAGCAGGTTCTGACCAGTTCTGGAGAACCGGTAGTGGAAATTTTGATTAGTTCGGAAAACTGGGAAATACCATCTCTGACTGGCCCCGCTCCATCTATTCTCTGCCTCCCAAGTCTCAGCTGATCCGGAAGAAAGGAGGATTTTGCAGTAACCTTATCCTGGAGTGGGGTGAGAATGGAGAATTTACAGTATCCTTCCCCTGCTACGCCCACCAAGCCATGGCCACAGAACTAGTAATACAAAATTTTGAATCCACCACTGGGTAAAATTCAACAAGTTCGGACAGGTTCTATAGAACCGGTGGCGGCAATTATGTGCAGTTTGGAGAACCAGTAAATTGCACCACTGACTGGCCCCGTCCTGTCCCGCCCCTCCCACTCATTCCTTCTCTCCTCCTTCTTGGGCTCATACACACAGAGCAAACATGAGGAGGCGTGAAGCAGCCAGGTTGAACGCTAGAACTTTTGGCCGAACTTTTCTGTTGGTTCTGTGGGCATGGCTTGGCCAAGCCCACCAAGCCACACCCACAGAACTGGTAGGGGAAAAATTTGAATGTCACCCCTGCCTTTAAGTCTTGCTCTATATATAATAGTCTTTTGGCAATGCTACGCAATTACTGCTGTCGTCTTTAAAAAGTTTTATCAAGAAAAACGAAAGATTCTACCATAAAGATATTTGAATGAGTCTGTGCATAATGTCACAGAGTTAATGAAATTCTTAGCTTCTGTATCCAGTGATCACCTAAGTAGTTTCAATAAACATCGTTTTTACTTGATAAAATGTAATGCTAGTGGTCTTGCTGGAAGATTGGCAAGGAGGAATTGAATAGTGGCATATACCACTTTCCCTTAGTGCATGGTACACAAAACGTATTCTGTGTAATGGTTGAATATGTAATACGTAGTAAGTATTCATTTTAGTCACTAAAGTGTTATACTTGGATTATACAATTGATTCTCATTATTCACAGATTCACTATGTGACAATTTGCTAACATTTATTTGTAGATCCAAAATCAATACTTGTGCCATTTTGCAGGCATTTGCAGACACGTGACGAGCAGCAAAATTTTGAATTACCCCACATGTAATTTCCCAGTTAAGGTCAAACAAGGCAATTCTCTTCCTTCTTGTTTCTATTTTACCATTAAAAAGTGTCCTGCTTCCCCCCTAAGACCAATGGTTTAGTATTCACTAATTCAGCATTCATATTTTTGTAGAATATAGCTACCACAAATGATGTATTGTGTTTTGTCCTGTCCTTAGTGGGTCATCTGTGTAAATTGGGATGATTATCAACGATTTCTCATCCTCAATCCAACAATTTTGAGAAACATACTTAACTTTCAGATGGTCTCATCACATGATATAAACAAATCCTTTTTAACCTTGATGGTCTCAGTTTTGCAGAAGTAGATAATGCATTCTAAGTGCAAGAGACGATTAACTTGTATTCTGTAAACTCCAGTGAGATGAGATCAGTGGTGGGTTGCTACCAGTTCGCCCTGGCTCTGCCTACCTGCCCAGACATCATCACAGACAATCTGCGCATGCACAGAAGGTTCTGCACATGCAAAGTGCCGCATGTGAGCGAAGTGAAAGCGTGCACACACATTCACAGTAGCGAACCAGTAGCGAACCCACAACTGGCTGAGACTATTTAAAATGGGTGGAAATTATGGTGATACATAGCTTGTATAGGCTATTGAAGCATGGAATGCAACTTCAGTATAGGCTAGTCAAAAACCATGAAAGGCAGACCCATGGGATGGTGGTGCATGTATGTTTGCTGGTTTTGAAGTGATCCATCCACCACCATCTCTTTGGGGTTCTCTCACTGGCACAAAGGACAGGTGGTCTTTCTTTATCATCTTGTATCCTTCAATATTCTGGAATGTTCTTTCATTTCTGCCTACAATTTATCTTAGTTATATTCTTCAGTACTCATGACTATTTGTTAACTATTGTCTTATGTTTACTACTTGGAATAAAGCCCTAAGTACTGAGATTGTGTGGTCATCGCTTCTGAATTCAAAGGATCCTGTGACTCAACTTTGCTGACAGAGTAGTATCAAACCAGCACTTAATGTGAATGAACGGATCAGACTTATTTTTTTAAAGTATCCACATTAATTTATAGTTTCATAGGCTAAAGAGTCATTATTTTAAATTAGTACATATTTATAAGACTGCCAATTCCAGTTCTACAAAATAATGTAAGAGGTAAAGTAGATGGATGAACTAGTTTCAAATATAATAAGGAACCTGTAAATTGAACTGTACAGTATGTAATAGTTTAAATATTTAATTTCCAATCTCTTTCTCACTGATAAGTAAATTAAATGTTTAAAAATGGAATAGTCTAACAATGAAATATCTATAATTAATTTTGTTGAATTTTCTGGCTCCATCAACTATTAAAGAGAAACTTTGACATATAATTCATATAAAAATTTATTCACATAATTTACATACATAATATGCCTGCTTTCTTTGAAACAGAAAGCTTTCACATGAACATTACATACCACTGAAAATATGTATCAAACTTTTCACAAAAAGAACCCTTTTTGCATATTAATTTAAAATGAGATGTTCTGCCAATTAACCAAGGTTATTTGTCTTTCTGTCATCAGTAAATATATTGATTTTGCTATGAAGGAACCTGTATATTTTAAAGAATTTTGTAAACATTGTCAATAAAACATACTATAGTTTATAATAAAAATTAACAGGATCTTCTTGTCCTTTCCACTTAGCAAGGAAAGGTAAGGCACCTTATAGCTTGGTTTCTTTAATAAGATTTTCATTGAAACACTTTTTTCATTGAAATTTAAAATTATTACAGCAGATTATGATGGATTTTTGAAGATATATTCTTCCATGTATTAATATGAACCCACACTGCTCTATAGTGGAACTATTTGGGTTAATTGTTACTACTGACTATCTATATGTACATTTGATAAATAAGTAAGATTGTTTTATTTAATTTCCTTGCAAAACTGCAAAATTAAAATAGGAAACCGAAATGCAGGTCAAATCAATATAGAATTGTTAAGTTTCACAAAGTACTGAGTTTCTTACTAATAACTAGAATACTGACTTGGATATTTTTAGAGAAGAGGCACTGAAATAAACTGATCTTTGGTCATGACAAATATTAATTAAATGGGTCTACTGTATTTTTTTTTAAAGTCTGGATCCAACCAATTGTCTACGTCTGAATTTTTAAAAATGCTAATACCTTTCATATGAAATCCAGTAATAATGTAATGCCTGCATATAGTAATATTTGAACAGAATAAATCTAGGAAATAGAAATAGTTTCTTAATTATTCAAAATGGTATACATGAACAATGGTAGATGCAGACAATTATTTTCATAGATATTGCATAGATTATGAAATATCTAGAGAAAAAAATTCTCCAATCACTAATTGCAGTGAAAAAGACAACTAGAATTTAAGATCCAATAGCTAATTTAAAACTTATTAATAGAGTTCCTTTTTTCAGTCCGAATCATACTACAGATCAAAAAGGAAAAAAAATTCAGTGAGAAATGGAATATGTTTATAGCTTGAGTTATTAAACTAGTAACTCAGAGCAATAAGAAAAAAACCCAAAAAAATAAATTACATAAAGCGGAAAATATTTATGATGTTGAGGCAACTCTTACTCTCTCATACATTTGATTTTAATTATCTTCACTGGTATAATTAGGTTTTAAAATGGCAACTCATCGTTTCATAAATTTAGCACTTTAGCACTAAATAAAATTTAGTGAAGTTATGTATTTCCAGGATGAACAGAATTAACATAGAATAATTATCTTTCTGTACATTCAACTTAAATATTTTTTCACATTTATGTCTGTACATTTAAAGTCATTAAACATTATTTTTGAAACAATTCACATATATATATATTATAAAAATACATAAAAATAAGTTGACTTCAGATTTTGTTAGCTACAATGTACTTATTACGTTGAAATGTCCA
>JANHGD010002211.1:345156-356436 GCA_027560375.1 Imantodes cenchoa
TCCCAGAATTCCCCAGCCAGCAATGCTGGCTGGGGAATTCTGGGAGTTGAAGTCCATATATCTTCAAACTGCCATGGTTGAGAAACACTGACTTAGCGATATTCAAATTATTTTCTCATCAATTTATGGATGCTACCTTTTTTGAAAGATATGAAACAAATATACTAGCTTGACTTTAATCTGAAGCATAAACATGTTTTTAAATATAGTTTCTATAAAATGCAGCATAAATAACCAGTTTATTCAGATAAAAGGTTTCATTGATGGGTTTGTGATGAGCTTTGTTAGTTAAGTTCTAATGCTTGTGAATAACTGTCCCAGCTCAAACACAGGAATACACTTTGTTATTTTTGACTGTCCAGTTATTTTGACACAGACACAGACACACGTATGTACGTTAGGTACAGTATCATATCTGTTTTCCCATGATACAGCTTGGAAATACAATTCAGGAAAATTGAAAAACTGGCTAGAATGCACAGCAAGTAAGAAAAAGTGTGCTAATGTGTACTGTTGTTTCTGAGCCTCATGTGGATCAGTATTTTCACTCTTCCTCATCAAACTGCCACTTAGGAGCAGCTGAATTTTGCCTCTAGGAGAAAATAGGTCATAGGGGGAACAATTCAGATTTGGAAGAATTAAGTTCTGTCTCTCCCAGCATCACAGCCCGAAAATAGATTGAAGAGATGGAGAGTTATAGCATTTTTTTAAAAGCACCCAAACTGTATATCTCTTAGGTTACTTTAGTTTAGCTGTAAGCTTCATACTGTTGTATACACGTGGATGTATAGTCAAGTCACTTTTGTAGTTCCTAATTTATTAAATCACACTCACATTATACATTAGCTTCCACACTAAGTGATGACCAAATAACAATTCTAAATGCCGAGTAGCCTTGCAACTGTTCTGTTTCATGTTGTACTAACAACCAATCTGCTTTCATTTATTTTTCTGGAATTCTAAAGAAACTTTAAAAAAATGCAAACGAAAAGGCAAGATAGCAGATTTCAAAGCAAAATAATTCAATTATCTGAAAACACGAGCATAGACACTATATATGCTTTGTTTCTCCAAACTGTAATTGATAGCCAATGAAGGAGCTACCCAAACTTTAAGCCTAGTTTGAGTACAAATTCAGCCAGATGTTTATCACACTTTTACCATCAAGTCAAGAACTAACATCATCTTCTTCTATAGCAGGAGAATATGGATAACTGAAATCTTGTATGATAAATTTTGAGTAGAAAAGTGAACAATAGAAGTAGTAGTCAAATAGAAACACAAGTAGATAGCAATGGCTAGAAAAGTCACATCCGTCAATGTATCTTCCTTTTCATAACAAGTCCCCCAAAAGGGTGATCTTATATTTATTAATTTGATAAGTAACCTTGTTAATCATACTGAGATTTATTTAAATCTTACAGGCATCTACTCGTTATATGTCATAGAAACAATGTTGTTATTCCCCCATAAATAGAATTTAAAACAAACAATGCAGACAGTGAAGTCCAGAGCAAATTATGAAAATCAACAGTTTGTCTGGGGTTGTCTCTTGAAGAGATTCTGTGCTGCTCTTTGCTATCCCCGGGAGGTTCAGTTAGAGGATTTTAGCATTTTATAAAAGGATTTTGTGATCAAGTAGGACAATAATATTTCAGATTAATCAGTGCATGAGATGCTCAAAGAATTAGAGCTCTACTTATGGAAATTTGTTCACTGGGCAGAGCTGGAAGGAGGCATATATATGCAAATAATGCTGAGAAAATGACATTGCATGCAGCTATTATTAATTTACCTACTGGACTTGCTGCTCTTCTTCTTTGATTCCTCTCTTTTTCTGTTTTGGATTCATTTATTAAAGAAGTTTTTATTTTGTAAAACAATATACATTTAAAAGACAAAAGAAAGAAAATTGATAAGTAAATAGGAAAAGTAATGAAAAAAAGACAAAAAAAGCAAGACAGAGAAAAAGAAAAAGATATACAGGTAGTCCTTGATTTACAACAGTTCATTTAGTGACCGTTTGAAGTGACTTATGACAATTTTTCACACTTATGACTGTTGCAGTATTCCCATGGTCACGTGATTTACATTTGGATGCTTGACAACCGGTTCATATTTATGACGATTGCTGTTTCCTGAGGTCATGTGATCATCTTTTGCAACCTCCTGACAAGCAAAGTCAATGGGGAAGCCAGATTCACTTAACAACTGCAGTGATTCACTTAACAACTGCAGTGATTTGCTTAACAAATGCAGCAAGAAAAGTCATAAAATGAGCAAAATTCACTTAACAAATTTCTCACTTATCAACATAAATTCTGGGCTCAGTTATGGCCATAAGTCGAGGACTATGTGTACAGGGGTGGCTTCCAATCTTTATAGCAGTTATAAATGCATTTCTATCTTATCCACTCTTTCTCTCTCTGAGGTAATATTTTGGCTCTCTTTTTTCATATTCTACCATTTCCAATCATTAAAAGTTCTTTTTTTTCCAGTTTTCAGCAAAAAGTCCATAAAGGGATTTCAGTCACTAAGAAAAATTTGTGTTTTCCCTCATCAAACGTCATTTTTCCCACCTCTTCAGATTCTGTCCTCTTTGCCAACTATTCCTCCCTTGAGGGCTTTTCAAGGTATTTTCATCTTTCTGCATTTAATAATCTTTACTCTCTTCTTCCAACTTCTCTGAGAACCATTCTGGTCCACAGAGAGATGGCCATGCAGAACATTAGGAAGAAAGCCAAAAGCATGTGCAAATTAAAGCATGAGCCCTCTTAAACAGCAATTTTCTTTTTCCTGTAACATTTTTAATGTTAAGTCTTAATTACACTTGGTAATCTTAGTGAAGACCAGTAAAAATTCTCTATAATATATCATGTATTCATAATATCACTACAAATCATTCAACAATGGCTACAACTGTCTATCCTAACCTTACTTGAAAGCCTTGTTGAATACATTGGACTGTAATTCTGAGTAAAATTGGTTAGGATTCCACTGCTCAGTTTTCCCTGCCAAGGCTCTAGTTATTTAGAGTATAGGATTGGTCTTCACAAATCTAAACCATTTTTCCTTTTAATTTAGGCAACTGCATACATACACAGGCAGCTTTGTGTATGAGCAGATCAATCTGTTCCATAGGCAACATGAATCTGATTAACTTTTAATACAGAAGACAGTAAATTGTGATCTCGTCATTTAATACTGCCAGAAGTTTCATTTTATTCCTAGCATTAATTTGTTTTAAAAAAGGAAGTAAAAAAAAGATCTGAGTTCTCGTTATAGTGGTAGCAATGGTGATGAAGTATCTGTATTTTCATTTTAGCCCTATGAAAAATATAATGAATCTTAACTATGAGGTGGAACGTTCTGATCCAAATAAAACTTCACATGTCAGAAGCAATCTTTTATATCCATATTCCTAAATAAATGGGGAATCCAACCTGCCAGAAGGAGTTGCACACGTGACGCTTCTGCGCATGCGCAGAAGTGTCCCGGGCGGGTAGACGGAACCTCCTGCTGCTGCCACCGGTTCACTGATCTGGGAGCAACCCACCACTGCAGGTGGGTAAACAATTCTCCGAACACTGGTTTCCTTTATTTTAAATAGTAGCATCTCCCAGATATAGAAAAAGAGAGAAAGAGGTCAGGGTAAGGATTCTTTTTCTTAACCCTAACCCTTTTGCTGCCACGAAAAAAATCATATTTTCTTTCTAAGGACTACGGATTGAAGCCTTGGTATGTGTCGTTTTTATGCTTCTAAACATAAGTAGAACCTTATCAGATAAGTTCAAAGCTGTACTGTGTCTAGCCTTCTATTTCTCCTACTGCCCAATTAGAGGTATCAAAGAAGCCTACAAGCAGGATAGCAAAACAAAAACACGATTGTATTGTGGCAATTTATATATGCTACATAACCCAGATTGTTGACCAAGTACTTTCGTTCTTGACTTTTAATTCATTTGTAATTAACCTTTTTTGTACATAGCTTATTCTATTTATGCATATAGCATATATGAAGATGCATAAAATGAAGTGTTTTCTAACACTTTCTATCAGCTGGATGGTCTTTAACCTTAATAAAAACAATGCAAAAAAGAAAGAATCCCAAAGCAAATTAATTGACTTGGAGATAACAATGAAACAAATTAAAACAAAAAGTTTGTGATTTAACTAGATAACTCTTATCAACTTTCATTCTGTATTTTAATTTTCACAATGCACTTCTGAATATCTTTTGTATTCTGACTCAGCTGGATAAACAACATTAACCAATTTATCATTTCTATTGTATGGGTAAGCAAAGATCAGTACACAGATAGGGACAGTTATGGGGACTGGTAGCACAGAATCAGTAATTTTAATTCTAATGCCAATAATTTTAGCCTTTCTATGAAAAGGTTATGAATGCTTGCAGTCTTCAGTATTTTTATCTGATTAGACAAAATCTAGAATTATAAACATTCTTTTGAATAACAACTTGACAAGGTTTTTCCCCCCTTTTCAGCAAAATTGTTCTGTTATGGGGAACCACCCATAATTGAGAACAAATTAGGTATATGTAGAGTTGGGGGAAAACATTAGGAAATGATGATAATACTTGTAAGCATGCAAAGGTTTCTGAGATGGCTAAACAGATTTACCAATTAAAATCTTGTGCTCATAAACATGAATGGAGTCACAAGTTATCTCAACTTGAACTTGAGGAAATACTTTGACTACATGATCCTCCTTAGGTCCTCCCAATCCAACTCTGATGACTCTATGATTGTAATGCTAGGAAAAGTTAGTATATTCAGTTAAATAGGAACAAAATAGTGTTGACTGAATATGCACAACAATGTATTTATTTCAGTACCCCAAAGGAGAACATATTACAAAACCACGTGATACCCTATTTGCGTCGTGCCAACTGAAATCTTATCATGTTGTATTTTGGTATTATCATTTTTGTTTTTACTAAAGACTTGGGAACCCTCTATTACATTGTACATCTGTGGGATTAATCCAGAAGTTTTAACTACTTTTTTTTTTTTCTTTGAGTGGTCTTACTCTGCTCTTGAACAACAAAAGACAGTTAACATTTATTTATACGCTGTATTGGATAAGAAATATCTCTACAAACACAAGTTACGTAGAAACAGCAAGTCAGAAATAGAATAAAACACCAAGTGAAAATAACAGGCTGTAAATACATTTCAAAAAATGTGATCTGATTTTTTTGTCTTTTTCTTTTTGTCGACTAGCACCATCTGTACAAGAAGTATGAACATAAATGTTTGGATAATAAAGATTTGCAAGGCACTTCAGACAGTTTCCCCGTGTATTTTTACTATACTGGGACTCTCGGCAACTCCCTACACCTGCTTCTTCCTCCCTCTTCAGTTATTGATGGGCTGGGGGGCTTGGGGGTAAATCACTTTTGCAGCGGTTCCTATGTACAAACATGTCCTCAAGATTTGTCAAAGTGCTCTTTCAGGCTTGAAGAACCCACATCCTTATTTTCAGCGTCTTTGCTTTCCAGCACATATTCAGCATCATTTTAAAAAATCCATCTTCTCGCACATAGTCAAAACATGGCACCAACCTTCATCCTCATTCTGGGTCTTTGGGATATAAGTTCAAAAAGAAGGAAAGGGGTGTCTTGGCAGTAGTCCAAAAGATTCTTGAGGTTAATTCTTCATCGACGTCTGGAAGAGATGTCAAAGCAGGTGATCATCATGAGATGGGCCTTGCAATAATTGACACGATTCTCTAACCGCTCAGTCACACATTCAAGAGCCTCCAAGTACTCCAGGGAATCCAAGTCAAAAACATGTTCAAGATCAACTGTAAGAAAGGGAAAAAAAACTGGTGGAGAAACAAGACTAACCCAATTACTGTCAGAAAGGAAAATGCAAGCTCTATCTTGCAATTTGAATGATTTATATTCATATATGGATCTGCAACATTCCACATTCAATGAATGTACTCAACATTCATGAGTACAAGAATCTATTCACTGCTACTATCAAAAATGTACACACACAAAAATACCAAAATTCATGTTACTATTTGCATAAGGCAACTCTGTAAGCCATTGAATTATCCACTTGTTTTTCTAATTTTCACTGCCTGGGTTGCAAACAGCTATACCTAGTAAAATAAAATCATTCCATTTTTTTAAAAAAAACCAAAAACTGATGGCCTTTTTAGGTTGTTTACTTAGAATGAGCTTTCATGCATTAGCATTCCTATCACCAGATGTTTTCAGTCACTCATCTCCAACCTGGTTTCCTCTAGATGGCACTTGAAATTGAATACATGTGGAAGAAAACAGACTGAAGAAGGCTCTCAAAACCGTTATCCTCAGTTTGTGGGGTAGAAAAGTTGTGGAAGATTTAAAAAAAATAGAAAGTGACATTTGTAGCCAAAGGCAAAATGTGTATAAGATTCAAAGAAGCAATACATTCAAAACAATAGTTATTATATTCATGTTTTATATTGATCTGTACTGTATTTATATATTAAATCTGTATACTACATTTTACCTGGAAGCATAAGTTCGGAGACACTGCACTGCTTTCTGTTGTTCACAAAATGGCTAGATTGCTCATTGCTCATGAATGATTTGTTATTAAATGAGTGAAGAATTAAGTGAGGTGCCACAAAGTTTAGTTCTGAGCTCTCTACTTGTCAACAACTGTATTAATGGATGAAGAGGCAAACGGAAATCTATCAAATTTGTGCCTGACATAAAATTAGATAGATTTGCTAATAATCTTGAAAGACAGAAATAAAATTAAAAATGGTCTTGATTACCCTGAGCATTTCCATCTTGTGCATTCATTTATATTTTGTTATTTTATTTTTATCTTGCTATGTTGTTTATATCTGCTATGCTGCCTTGCTTTATTTGCTATATTGTGAAGTGTTCAGAGCCTGGGAGTTGGGTGGTGCCAAAATCATCATCATCATTCATCACCACCACCCCCACGTTGGTAATATTTGTGAAAAATATCTTGGAATAATAGTTGATTATCAACTGAATATTAGTTAATGGTAAGTTCTGGATGCAAAAAATCCAAATTTAATTTTACGATTGATTTAATGTCATTGACACACTATGAGGGCCTGCCACAAAGAAGAGGCAAATATTCTCCAAAGCACCAAAAGGCAGGACAAGAAACGATGGTTAGAAAGTGATAAAAGAGAGAAGCAATCTGGAGTTAAGAAGAAACTTCCTAACAGTGAGGACAATTAACCAGTGGAACAGATTGCCTTCAGAAATCGTGGGCGCTCCATCACTGGAAGAAGGGACTAGACAGTCACTTGTCTGAAATGGTATACATTCTACTGCTTGAGCAAAAGGCTAGACTAGAAGACCTCTAAGATCCCTTCCAGCTCTATTCTATTCTAATTCAATGAACATATATTTGGGAGATAGTGGAGGACCGGGGGAGGGGGGGGGCTGGCATTCTGTGGTCCATGGAAACATGAAGAGTCATACACAACTTAGCGACTGAACAACAATTTTAGGATTCATCAATGGATTTACAATTTTCAAATTTTGGGAAACAATTATTTATTTGTTAAATTTAAAATGTAATCGTTCCTCTTTATTTTGCTTCAGTTCACCCCACTTGAAGTACTATGCCTAATTCTAGTTATTACACTTCAGGAGGGATTTGGAAAAACTGGAAAAACTTGTGAAAAAGACTATGAGGATGATAAGGGGACTAGAAACTAAGTTCTATGAAGATTGAAAATGCTCAGTGTAATAGCACACTTATTCCCGGATGTAGAACATAAATAAATAGATTTAAGTTATTGGAAGGCAGATTCCAAATCAATTTAAAAACACAAACAAAAAACACCCCGAAACAAATAACAAATAAAAGCAGTTTAGAGTGGAACCAATGACTTGGAAAAGTTCCAGACTTCCCTTTCTTAATTACATTTATGCAATGGTAAGATACTTATCTGTCAAGAATGCTAACATTCAGTTTCCTAAGCTAAACAAGGGGTTGGACTCAATAGCTGAAGTAGCCTTTCCAACTCTATGATCTCTGTTCTTTCCTGCCTATATATAAAGAATCAGATTAATTTCTGATTAATAAGACGTTTTGAGCAATGGTTAAATTTGCCTTACAGTATTATTTAATAGCAGGAGAGTAGACTTATTATATAACTTGTATGTCCGAGTGAACTGAGGGCAGAAGAGGAAAAGAAACCTCATTTTCAAAAGCTGTGGACTGAGACGCCTATGCGTTAATCTGGTGATGGCAATATTTCTCACTTCTCTGATTCAGCTTTTGAACAAATACGCCCACTTGCTTCCAATGTCACAGTTTAATGGAAATTAGGTGGGAACCGTAATAGAATCATAGACAATCCAAACCTGCTTGAGGTCAAATATAATTTCAAGATTGAAATTTTACTTGCTTTAAAAAGAGTAGCGGCTAAGCTGAAATTCCAGCAAAATGTCTTGGCAATGAATTTACCGAGGAGGCATAAAACCTTACATTCACTGAGCCATTTATTGGGATCCAGCATCAGATACTGTTTGGTCACTTCGAGCTCTCTCATTAACCACTCGTATTTGGCCTTGACCTCTGCAATTCGCTGCTGCCGATGCTCCAAGATTTTTAGCTTAGCGTTGTAGCAAATCACCTCCTACCCAGTAAGACATATGAGAAGAAAGAAAGAAAAAAAAAAGGAAAAGTAAAGTTGAGACAAAAATATTTCTTCAGTACAATTATTTCTCATTTGGTAGGAATCAGAAACAAAGTTAAGTTAAATCATGGGGAAACAGTTACACAAATAAACTTTGGACATTTAAGGGATGGTGAGTAATAATGTTATTGGAGCTGATACCACATGAAATCTAAATTTCCTCCCAAATGGATTTTTTTTAAAAAAAAATTTATATTATTCTCATTTTTATTTTACATCCTAAAGCAGCTTATTATATTTTCTGCAAAAAAGAAGATTCATTATCAAGGTTACAATTCCAAGAGTGAAAGCAGAAGTTAAGACGAAATGTATTATTCTCACTACCATAGTTCCTGGGAGCGGGCATTTGTAAGAGAAAATTACTGGGGAAAATACTCAATTTCCTTTTAACCTAAATGGATCTGAAACTAAGAGTGAGTCACTAGAGCAAAAAATGGTCTTTCCGGACTACTCACCGTAAATAACAACCCTCCATTCATTATCTTTGACAAGTAATCAGGACTATGGATGTATCACCATACCATCCGCTATAGATTTTGAAATGTTATAGCTGCATTGCACTCTTTGGTTTTAAGAATTGGAAAACAAAACCCTTGTCTTTTAATTTACATGACCTAGTTGGCATTCTTCAGAAACATGTATAGTCTAAAAAGGATGGTATACTGAAACCTTTTGAATCAGGGTTTCCTTCAACACAGACACAATGCATTCTTCCTTAGCAAGACTTTCACTGAAGACAGCAACTCCATGTACCCATCATTCTTATTCTGATGAATGTAAAATCTGATTCTGTGGACATTGTTTCTTTGTGTTTATAGAAGTGAACATGGACTTGTGGATCAAATGAGGGTGTGAGTACAGAAGGTACTCCTTGAGTTATGAACATTCATTTAACAACTCTTCAAAGTTATGATGGCCCTGAAAAAAGTAACTTATGACTGGTTCTCACTGCAGCATCCCCATAGTTGGGTGATTAAAATTTGAGCTCTTGGCAACCGGCATGTATTTAAAATGGTTGCAGTGCGGGGGTGGGTTGTGGATCCTTTCACTGCCGGTTCGCTCAGGGTCGCACCAGATGCGCAGCAATCAAAAAATAGCTTATACGCATGCGCATAAGCAAAATCCAAGATGGCAGCATCCACGGACCAGGAATGACAGAACCGGCTCCATGACATCATCACTGGTTTACTAACGGTTCTAAAGAACCAGTTAGAACTAGTAGGAACCCACCTCTGTTGCAGTGTCCTGGGGTCTTGTGATTGTCATTTGCAACCTTTCCAACAAACAAAATCAATAGGATTTACTTAACTACTACAGCAGAAAAAAGGTCATAAAAATAACAAACACACACTTAGTGAAAGAAGTTCCAGTTCCAATCATGATCGTAAGTTGAGGGCTACCTGTCTAGTTATTGAGGCAAAGTCAACAGTCATTATTTCTTGCAGCATGCTACATTTTATTTTTTATTTTTAAAAAATATTTTCTTGTAAGAGGGCTCTTTGGTATTTTCTGACTGGATTTGACTGCAAAGGTTACATACATATAAATAAATATCAACACCGTTTCCAGAAAGCTTCATGTACGACAAAACAGTATTTGTCCTTAGCAAAATTCCCAGATCTCTTTTAAGAAATCGTTTTTATTGAGTATAGTGGGTTCTATTTGAATTTAGCTTCACTGGATGTATTTTAAAGAGTGATTTGCAAATTTTGCTGAAAGCATCTACAAATAAATATACAGTAACATATAATCAATATCTGTGCTTGTTAAAAAAAATATTAGTATGGCCTCACATTGTTATCCCCCATGCGCCGTCGCTGGAGCCGTTCCACATCATCAATTTCATAGACTTTGATTTCAAAGGGCTCTCCCATCCCTCTCTGGGCACTTCGCAGAGGTCCATCTACCCAGCGTATGGCTGGGCTGGTAGGCTTCCTTATAGGAGACGTAGTGTCAAGCGACAAAGCTGGAATGAGTCTCCGTCTCTGAGAACCTAAACAATGTTAAGTTGTAAAGTGTTGTTGTCAATGGACAAACCTCTAATACGGTTGCATTTTACTGATTCCGACCAATAATTCAATATAACATGACAAATCTACAAGCACTTGCATATAATCATTGTAACATGACATTTCTCTCTTACAAAGTGATGGTAGTATGATAACAAAGGAGTGCAAAACCTCATATGGAGCCTTCGTTTAAAAAGGATAATTAAGAGGAAGGAAGCATTGCAGATAACTTTTGTTTGCCAAGATGATTGTTCATTTCATAACATTATAAATGAGATTAGATTCCATTTCGCTTGATCTCTGAATTTCTTTGAAATATCCTGAGAATCAGGAAATGGATAGCTTTTTGGCTCCTGTTTATTCTACGCAAAAGAAAAAAAATCAAAAGTTACAAAATCACATAGTTCTTATTTATTAAATCAAGCTCATCTTACGTATATATTCACATGACGTTATAAAATAAAATCATTAACATTTAATAAGCTTAAAAATACGGGCAAGGGAAACATACATAGTCCAATTTTCTAGGTAGTCCTCTGGATGGACTCTAAATAGT
>JANHGD010002211.1:359890-369932 GCA_027560375.1 Imantodes cenchoa
GACACGCCCATTCGCAAGGACGCCGGCTGCGCGTGCAGCCGCTCCGGTTTAAAAGGTAAGTGGCAAACCGCCCCTGAGTTGAACACATACATATAAAGAGGCTCGACTGGGATAAAACTGCACTACCTTTACTACACCAAACGATTCTGAAGAATACGTAAAGTGAGATGGGAAGGTTTGCAAAGGCTGTAATGTATTGATATATGGAACATCAGGAGATTTGAGAAGGTTCTCATCCGTCAGTGTGTCTATTCATAAGATAATATGAGCCATACCAGACAGTTCTCCTACTGCGACTCTAACAATATAAAAAGAGGCCTATTTGTTTTCAGCTTCCAAAGTTATATAGCTCCAATGGCCAAATTGCCCATGAGGAAATTTCATTTAGTGGCCTAATTTGATTGACTGTAATTTCTACCACCTGTTTCTGAGAGGATCAAGTAATTCCTTTAGGTGATCTCTTTTGGTCAAAGTCTAGCCAGGAAAGAAATGTAACAATAAATAATGCGATCACTGCAATGCAGCTGTAGGACCATACAGTAACTAGAGGCCTGTTACGTGGATTAAATATCATGTAGTAAAAGGAGAAGAGGAACAGAATTAAATCACACCGGTGCAGAAGTTTTACAATTTGAGTCTTTCCACACCATTCAGAAATGTTGTATAGCAAATCTAATATAGCATGTGTGTATTTTCATATTAGAAAATTAAAGAATTCAGAAATGCACATTTTTCTCTTAGGACAAAATGATATGTAACGAAAAACAGAAAGTTCAAGTTATTCCTACTTCCTAATTATGTACAGAGTGGGTATTTTTTTACCCGCTCTGTACATAATTCTTCTACAGAGTGTAGCGGCTTTGAAATGCTTATAGTTGTATTACTGAATTGTTGAATATTTGTTTCAAAGTGTCAATATATTCTGACTTCAAATAGGGATTTTAAATTTCTATGTGTCCAGCAGATGATACGTTTATCCTCTGGATAAGTGTATGGCTTATCTTAGAAAGCTTAAGCAGGGGGCAACGGTCAATACTTGGATAGAGACCACTAGGGAATCCCAAGTTTGTTGGAAAGATACCCCCTCCCAAAAAAATCCCTTCTTTAAATATATCCCAGAAGAAGACAGGGGCAACCTGATGCCATACTGTTGTTAGGAACACACTATGTTTCATGCCATCTGCATGCAGGAAATATGGCATAACATCAACTCTGGTAGAACAGAGCTGCTGCCTTCAAACAGTGACAACTTCATTCCAGTTTTTCTCCTGTGACTTCATGAGTTATTGAAGTACCAGTATGAAAAGGATGGTCACTGTCTTGAACCTGATATGAGATGGCTGACAACTAGAGTCTATGGTTCTGTGTGGCAACATCTAATGGTTACAATAATAAAGAAATTATAGAAAATAAACATGGATTTGAATAAGGAGGGCTATTTTTTTTTGATGAATCAAAGATATATTGATACATATTGTCCCTTTATTATGGAAGTACTTAGCATAGCATAAATAAATGGTTTCAGTCCGAGTAATAACGTCAGTCCTTTCACTGGGTTGAATTCTGAGTAAAACCCAAAGAATCATCAAAGCAGTAATCAACATTTTCATCTCAATCGATTTGCCAAGGGCAATTTTTGTGTGTGCCAGTTAGTCCATTCAGCCAGGCGCATCTCTCTTGCAACTGCTCTGCCTACCTTCATTAATTTTAAGGCCTGTAAATGAGCTCTACTGTCAGGAGGCAGCTCCTCGCTGAACATGGCAGATTGACAAGTAATTTGAGAAAAGTCCCAGAGAAGACGGTGGTAACAGCAGGCAGTGCCCAGTACTCCAGCCTCCCAGTGGTGATTCTTTTCCCCAAATATTTCAGTTCGAGGCTGGATTTCAACTCGTGATTGCTCTGCCAGCTGTCTGATGTTTATGTATCCAGAAATTAGTTTGAGATGATGATTGGCCCAAGCATGCTAAATATTTTCCTTTCAATGAATTAATGCTCTTCTTTATTTTTCTTGTCTTTCAAAAGATGAAGCAATTCTGACATACAATTATATTCCTTTAAGTAAATCCAAGCAAGCCAAGTCATCAGATTTTGTTTTTAAGTGGTCAAGCACTGGCCAATTCAACCAAGGTATGTCCCATGGAACTTTCCACCACATTACTCCATTGTTACTTCCAGGGGCTGGTTCTAACTTACCTCGCTGCTGGTTCGCTTCCTCCCGTGTGGACACCCCACGTGGGCGCGCTGCATGGGCGCACCACGTGGGCATGCGCAGTGCCAAAAAATCTCCCCCCCAAAAAGCCGAAAATAAGATGGTGATACATGCGCCGTGCTGGGAACCTGGCTTCTGCGCATGTGCAGAAGAAAAAAAAACCCGGAACTTTTTAAAAAATCCCCCCACAAAAAAGATGGCAGGGTCCACAGACCCGCATCAACAGAACTGGTTCCATGACATCATCGTGACATCACCAGCGCTTTGCTGCCGGTTCTATAGAACCGGTGTGAACCGGGAGGAACCTATCTCTGCTTACTTCCTCTGTTAAAACATGACTGTGTTTATGAGATTAAAAACATGATAGTTACGTTTGTAAAAAGGGTTCATCTTTTTAAGGCTGGAGGGAGGGTGAGAGGGAGGGAAAGAGAGAGAGCGAGAGGGAGAGAGAGAACACAACATCCTACCCTCCAAGCACAGACATGTTTGAATCTCATTTTACCATCTCTACATCCTGTTCAGCTTTCAAGTTTAAAAAGATCCCTAAGCACACAGATGTATCAAGGCCTTCTATACTATGAACTTCAGTAGAAATGTAAACCTATCCCCTGTATTATGAATTACCACCTCAACTGCCATTGTCATCAGTTGGGATGAAGAAACTAAAAAGCAATTATGCTTGATGCTGTTTGGGTTCAAGAGGATCTTGGTTTTAAAACCAAATAACACATGTTGTCCAGTGCAAAGCCAATCATCATTCTTTTGCTTTCTGATTCATCTTAAAACAGGAGAGATTCTTTCTTTTTTTTTGAGCTGAGAAGAAATTACACATTTGATTGGTTAAACATTTGTATTTTTGCATCATCTATCAAGGACTTGGGAACTTAATACTCTTCATAACGTATTTCTTGGCTACCCTATAAATCTTTTGGATTGCAACTTATTAATTCTAGGTTAGAAATTTTACTGATTCAATTCTGAAAATCTTAGAAGAGAAAATACTTCCTATACTATGGTTACTTGAGTTTTTGAATGTATTGTATTAGTGCTTTTCTGTCATCCAAAATCACAAACCTGTGAAATAAGCTATAAAAAAAAGAACAAGGGGAAAACTCATAGATTTTTTAAAAAATAAGGTATCTCCTCTTAAATAAATAACTAATAAACCTGATTTTCAGAGAGCAATAGATGAAATTGTTAAGCCGTTACAAGCGGAGCTGGCAAGTGAATCAGTTCTTCATAATTTCTCTCTGGATAAAGAAAGAACTTGAGACTGCCCACAACAGCTCCAGTCAGTTGCTCCTTATGAGGAGACTGTACACAGCAGTCTCTGGTGGGTTTAGTGCTTTTGGGAGATGAGAGAATGCCATTTTCCCTCAAACCATACTTGGCAACGTCCCAGTCTAGTCATCAGCCTTGGATCTTCCCATCCGAAGACTAACTGTGTACAACCCTGCTTAGATTTTTGAAGTAAGTTTAAATGGCTAAACGTGCTTAGTTGAATAGATCAGTCCCATTCTCCTCTGTCCAGTATGCTATATGGACTAATTGTGTTTAGTAGTCACAGCATGCAATATAGACAGGAAAGTGAAAGTTTTGCTCATAGAGAAAACGTGGCTGGTAACCAGAAGGGCACGTAGTATAACTTAATTGCATTCCTGCACCCTCCCCTACATTTCAGAATCCATTTAAGCTTGAATCAGTCTCTCTATGAACACAGTTTTCTTAGGATTTGTTAAAAGCAACAACAAAAGGAGATCGTGTTTAACCATACGATTCCAACCTGGAAAACTCAGAAATGGATTCTCTCTGAAAGCAGAGATCCATATAAACTTTTGTTAAGCTTCTGTAGCAATGATGTTGAGCTAATCTAGCTCTTACCAATTGTGAGTTTCCCAATTTCACTAGCTAATCACCCCAATGAAACAACCAACCAACAAGGAGGCAGCTCTGAAAGACTCTATGGTGCATTCCCTTTTTGTAATAAGCTGTTCTCTGGACTGAACATAAAGATCCATATCTTAAAATACCAAGCACACCTCTTTTCTGAACTGTCTTGCACTAAATTAGTTTTATCATCAATAATAAATTATTATTCAGGCAAACCAAGTTATTTCACCTGTCTGTAAATGTAAAATGGATATGATTTATAAAAAGAAAAGAGTATCTATGAGAGGGAGGAGATAATGACATTTCTGCATAAGTTTTTGAAAGCTGTTTCAAATTATATTTACTGCATGCTCAGGAGTTTGCAAAGGGTTTGAAACATCTTGAGCAGGGGTCCCCAAACTTGGCAACTTTAAGACTTGTGGACTTCAGATCCCAGAATTCTCCAGCCAGCTATGCTATGCTAGGAGTTGAAGTCCACAAGCCTTAAAGTTGCCAAGTTTGAGGACCTCTGCTCTTGAGGAATAGGAAACGGAAGCCAATAAATAACATGTTGGAAAACCCCAAAGCATTTGTGAAGATTGTTTAAGATCTTGAGTGAAGCCTTGATGCATGTGAAAACCTTAACTGCAGGTCTGCTTCAGTTATGATTTTATCACTTTTTTCTCCCAAAGTTTATGTCTAACAATGACATAAGTGAAAACAGGATATGCATAATAAGCAAGTGCACTTTTCATGAAAAGGCTTATGTTTATATAAGATTTATATAATAAGAGGTCTGTAAGGGACGTGCTTAAGCACACTAGTGTGCCTACCGTCCTTGCCCTAAAGTCCTCGTGTATTTTGTAAAATATCATGTACTCAAAACGATACTTGTACTTCATATTCATATTCATATTAATGTTTATATTTTGTTTGTATTCATATACATGCTTGACAAAATAAATAAATAAATAAAAATTATATCAGTTTAGATTCAAGAGTGCTTTGGGAGATATAGGAGTTGAAATGTGGTAATATAACATCAAAATACTGGATTCCCACCCTGTGCTATGCTGGTTACTTTGCAGCTACCTACTGCTCCTTATCTATCATATTCCTTTTTTCTGGTAAAGTGGCTGCTTTGCTTTCTTCTCCAACCTTTTCTGCAATTTACCTCTAAGGTCAGGAAGCAGAATCCTCCCCCAACCCCCCAACACACACACTTATCACTCTTTGATCAGCAGACACGTTTTTTTCTAGAAGCAGAGAAACCTGTAGATGGTTTAATACAATCACTTTGTTTCATTTCCCACAATTTTCTAAAAAAAAAAAAAAAGGTAACTAAAAGCATTATATGACATTTCAATTTTGCATCGTTGCAAAAATACTATATCGTTTGACCACATTTCCTCCAGTATAATAATGGAGCAGCGAAGTCACTTCTATCTTCCATTATCATCTTTTTTCTCCCCACAATGCTCACAGTTCACTTAGATATTTTGATTTTCCAAAGTTAGAGTGAGTACATAGCTTCTCTCAATATTACAAAGGTCTCCCAAGTACTGTAGGTAATCATCCTTTAGGCCAAGGGTCTCCAACCTTGGCAACTTTAAGCTTGGCGGACTTCAATTCCTAGAATTCCCCAGCCAGCTTTGCTGGCTGGGGAATTCTGGGAGTTGAAGTCCACCAAGCTTACAGTTGCCAAGGTTAGAGACTCCTGCTTTAGGCCCTAGATCACTTTTCCATCTCAAAGGATCTCAGGTATTGAGTAAAGCACTTACAAAACAAGAAAAAATTTGAGGAGGCAGTGAGATAAGAGCAATTGTTTTCACAAACTGACGGAGCTTCAAAAAGTAATGGTGAAATTTAACGATGTTAGTGATTCGCTTAAAAGTCTTTGTGGCCTTTTTTAGTGGGAACTGATGTCGATTCATATTGATCATGCCTGACAGCTAGCATTGCTGTTCATAATATTCATAAATAAACCAGACAAGGTCACCTGACCTGAAATGAACATATTTACCACATCTTATTCATTATGGCAATGAGTATTCATGACAGGAAATCAGGTAGGTTCCAGTGCTCTTTGATAGCACAGGTCAAAATAGTATCCAAATGGAAATGCTTTGCTTCCTGATATTTTTTTAAAAAAAACCTCTTTTTATACATTGATACAAATCAAGAGAAGGAGATCACTCTTGAAAAGGGGAAAAACTATAGTACTGTACTATACTTTTCATCCAAATTCAGTGTGAGCATAGCGCCCCTCCCCCTTTGCAGCTCAGCTTAATCTTGGTCAGTTCTGCAGTCATTTTTTGCTTTTATTATCTCATAAATCTGTTGACATAAAAAAGAATGTGCTTTCACCATCTACGCTATTTACTGTAGGGGGAAAATACAAAGAAAATATGCTGGGAAGCAATAGATTATATCAATTCACAAGCCAGTTTCAGGGAGGGGGGGAAAGAGCCTTTGTCCTGATTTTTTTTTAAAGTATTTAATGCATTAACAATTAAATACAACTTGTTATCTGTAAATTGGAAACAGTACAAAGAATTCAAAAGACTGGTCCAAACAGCTACCTTCTAATTCAAAGATTCAGGTTTAATCTTACTCGCCCATTGCACATCGCTTTCTTTGCACAATTCAATCGAGATGAACCTTACACATTATGCTGAAGATCAATAGATGCAAACTCTGCCAGGGTAACAGGGCAAGCAATTCCCAGACAGTCTGCTGCAAGGGACCTCAAGGGTCAAGCCATCCAAATTCCTGCATTATGCCAAGATTTGCTAGACCTAAACCATCTTTGACAAATGCTTACTATGCCCTTCTAAACGTTGCTGACAGAGGATCTTACTCCGTAAGAACAAACATGCAATTGGTCTATGTCAAGCAAGAGAAATACCACAAATGTCACTTATAGGTTGACACCGAATGCCTTGTTTTTGGTTGAGAATCTGAGAACAAGGGGAGCAGAGGATTGTGACATCAACAAGGGACGACTAGCCTTTTTTGTTTTATCAATATAATTATTGGTAGAAATCTGGAACTGTCCAGTCTACTTTTTGTTCAGGAATCTATTCATTTACATTCTAGATTGCGATCTTCTAGTATCATGGGAAACTAGTAAGCTACTCTACTGGTGGCATTGATTTTACCCTCCCCCATGAACTCCTTCCACAAGGACACAATTACTCTACATTATAATATGCATCTTTGTTTGTTAATGTAGTAAACTCTCCTTGTTGAATGGCAGTTTCTTGAAGATGATAACGCAAGTGCAGCATGAGAGACTACTCAGCCCAGGGATGAAATCTAAAAATTTTCCCTACCGGTTCTGTGGGCATGGCTTGGTGGGCATGATATGGCTTGGTGGGCATGGCAGGGGAAGGATACTGCAAAATCTCCATTCCCACCGGAGGTGGTATTTGCCAGTTCTCTGAACTACTCAAATTTCCGCTACCGGTTCTGCAGAACCTGTTGGAACCTGCTGGATTTCACCCCTGACTCAGCCCCACCTCATGTTTTCCTACTAGGAAGCAATTGCAAATGGTGCCAATGGAGGATATGCATTTTATGTCCCTCTCATCAAAGGTGGCTTGAAAACCATTTTCTGGAGGAAGGTGATTCAGCTGAGAGTCAATACAAGAAAGGTCTTTCTTGCATTGAAGAGGAAAAGGACACATATCTCACTCCCCTTCCGTATTCTGAATGGCAGCGTTTTCTTTGAAAGGGAATTAACTGAACAGTCGACGCTGTATATATTTAAGAATTTCTGGATTTCAACCAATATGCTGAACTATGAATGAAATAAAGTTTTGTTCTGATGTGAATTTCTGGGGATTGCAGAGGAGCTAAAATGTTTAGGTGCCTGCAACATGCTGTTGGCAGAATACAGGACCAAGCACAAAATTTCTTCTCTGACTGAAGCCTCTTTAAATTAATCTACAGGGGGTCTTGTTTTGTGTTTAGGCCTGTTTGCCTGCAGGAAGCTAAGAGCAGAAATGGGCATTTTCAAGGTATTGCACAACAAAAATTCTTCATTTAAAAAAGTCCACACTTTCCTCTTGTGCTTGATCAACAATGTGCAGAATTATATTTTATATGCCAAATTAAAATACAGAATTATATTTTACATGCCAATTTCCCTCCATTTCATTTGAATTCGAACCATAACGGAATCATTAATTTCTCCCTCCCCAGGGCCTGATTTGGAGTAGAGTCTCTAGATGTGCAGTTTACTTTTAAATCAGTCTCATTGTTGATTGATGTATTGCCCTTAGAAATAGGATTAGGTAGATCAAGATTTACCTAGTTTCATCAATTTATTCAAGCAGAATTCAAGTGGCCTGGTAGAAATTGACAAATGGATCATTGCTGGGTGTGATTTGGTTTCTCTGGGAATACTTCAATGGTCTATGAGTCAGTTTGGTGTAATGATTAAGGCGTCAGGCTAAAAACCAGAAAACCATAAGTTCTAGTTCTGCATTTGTTCACAAAGGCAGTTGGGTGACCTTGGGCCAGTCACTTTCTGTCAATCCTAGAAAGAAGATAATGGCAAACCACTTCTGAAACAATTTCCCAAGAAGAAAATTAAAGGTATTTAGAGACGAAAAAATTGGGTACTTTTGTTCACTCGACAGCCATCCTAGGAAACATTTACTTCTTCTTTTCCCTTCTTTTATTAAGAATGAAAGACCAGTCTGAATCACCATCATAATAATGTATGAGCAGATGGTAAGGGGAAAACTGAACTTTAGGCTGCTCTTAGAAATTGTACAATGAACAAAGGGGACATATGGGGTTTATATGATGGAATGTCTTTGGAAATCAGAGGAGTCATCAAGACAGTTAAGGGAAAAATCAAGGACCATTGTAGGAGATTCTTGACTCCAGGGAAAGTCAAGCAGAAGAAACTCAAGAGTAACTCTCCTTTAACTACACTAGGAATATGTTGCATGGAAGCACCCCTTTGATAGGCTTTTAACATTGCATTTCTCTACTAGCAATAAAGATCTTTGCAAAAAGCCAAGTGATTATTTCTTGAGATCTTGACAGTTTATTAACTTGTTTGACCTCTCAGTCACATATAGAAAGTCACCATTAAACATAAAAGTATACAGATATTTCATTTTGCTATCATTCAAATAAAAGCACCCTATTTCCTTTGGTCACTTATCAGAGACATTTCATTTGAATTTCATTTACTGAAAGTCAAGCATACTTTGAAAGATTCTTGAACTTGTGCTCTTGAGATACATTGAGATACAACAGCCCCATAATTCTTAGTCAGCCCTAGGATTAGAAAAGATCAGAGCTGTTGTCTCAGCATACCTGAAAGGCACAAGGTTGGCAACAGTTGCTTTAGTAGACAATGTTTTGGTCTTCCTCGATTTATCACACTGAGTTTTCCAAGTAGGAAATTCCTTTTTCCCCCTTAGAAGAGACCCTTGCCTTCTTGAAATGCATCCACCCAAAGATCTGGGTGGTCCTGATCTGGGTGGTTCAAAATCTGGGTGGCCTATTAGCATTTTGTAAGCTCTGAAGACCTGCCTGTTTCCTAAGCATTAAGGCCAGTTAGGCAAGACTGTTATGGATGGGATTTTAGGACTGGAATGCATCGTTTACCTCAGGGCATCATGGATTATTGTTTTCAATTGCTGGGTTTTTAAAATCTTTGTATGCTACCCAGAGTCACTTCTGTGAGGCAGGCGGCCATATAAAATCTCTTGATTAATTGATGAATTAATTTCAGGAAAATAACTACGTTTCCTTGGCAGCCTCCATTCCAAAGTGACAGGATGCAGAGTTCTATATTTATAACCCGGAATCTATATAATATTATATATATATATGTATGTGTATGGATCTATATAATATTATATATGTGTGTGTGTGTGTATATATATATATAAAAATAAAATACTTGAGGGGCTGCCACAGAGAGGAGGGGGTCACGCT
>JANHGD010002211.1:386066-396263 GCA_027560375.1 Imantodes cenchoa
GTTCTCCGAACTACTCAAAATTTCCGCTACCGGTTCTCCAGAACCTGTCAGAACCTGCTGGATTTCACCCCTGATGTACAGCCATCTTAATGAAGCACAGGTTTATCACCCTGGTTAAAAGTCTTCTTCTCAGTTCTTATCCTACATTTACAGAGGTGGTATTCAGCCGGTTCAGACTGATTTGGGTGAACCGCAGGTAGCAACCTGTGAGTGGGCCCGCCCACGCCCACCCACGCCAGCACTATACTGTCCTATTTAGCCATGTTTTCAAGCCGTGCAAATGTGCACAAGACATGCGCACGAGCAAAGCGCATGTGCGGAAGGTCGCATTTTCCCCACTTCCTTTTAATCTTTTCTATTACTTTACAGATTCTACCCTACACACACACACACATACATACGGGATGAAAACTAAAATTAAACTATATGCATAACAAAATGCATTTCATTATCTCCTGGTGAGCAACAATCCAATGGCTTTTTAAAAACTATATAGGTATGTGATTATTCCATGACAATGTAATATTTGCCCTTGAGGCTGGCATAATGGAATAAATGACCAGCATAGGGTAACTCAGGATAATTATGTCAGAACAAGAAAAATGCAGGTGCTAGCTCGCCTTGCCTCATTGGAAGTTCCTGTGTAACTGAAATTTCAAGGATCTTCAAATCAGTTGAATTAGCAGAGTTGTCACCACTCCAGTGTTGCCATGGTCAACTGAAGTCACGTGATCATGATTTCTGATGCTCCCTGTCAGCTTCCCACAAGCAAGTCAATGGGGAAGTCGCTCCCTCTCCCCCTGCTTTTTTGCCCACCTGTGGCCATTCTGTTCTCTATTTAGGTAAGGAAATATTTCTGAAAGGATGACTCAATGGGCCATGGGTTGTCTAGTAAAATAATAAAATCCAGTGCAACGTATTGGAAGTACAATGGTTTCTGTACATGCTCTGCAGATCTTGTAGGGAGATTAAGTTTAGTTTACATTTGTTATGTGTAATTTATGTAGTTGAGTGTCAAATGCCTCTCTGCCTAATCCTTGACACACAGTTCTAAGTATTTCACAATAAGCAAAGATAGATTAGATTCCAGATCACTCTAAAGTAACATCACCTCATTGTGTATGATAGTGTTTTTACCACCTAAAGCCAAAACTAATAAGTCACAGCATATGATAGAAATTATAATCCAATGTAAACTTTAAACAGATATTTACATTAACTTTGGGTTTTTCATTTTGTTTTTACAAAATGCTTAGTTTTGAACATTAATTGTTTTTCTGTATGCAGGACAAATACTAACAAGACGATTTTAATTAAAAGATAATCATAATGAAGAAAGAAGTAACAACAAGATAAAAGAACAACGAATGAGACAGTGAAGACAACAAATAAGACCTTTTGGCTAAAATTATTTGAATGGGGTTTGCATAATTATTTCATAATTATTTGCAGGAATTAAACACTATTATAGAGGGAAGATTAATTGGGAATGCCATAAAAAGCCATGTTAAGTTATTAAGACAAGAAAAGAGTTTATAAATGTCGCATCAATAGGATGCTTAGTGCTTTATAGGCATATCTATACATTTTGAATTCAAGGGACTGTAAATGCAAAACACCCTATTTCTAGATTAAAACAACGGCTTTGCATTAATTGGCTTTTCTCACACTTTGCAGCATATTTCACTTCTCCCAAACAGGTGTTTTGATCTTGAAGCAGAGCTATTACAAACTTGAAACCTACCCAAAGTGAACTAAAAAGTTTGTTCTGACTGTGAAACAGTACGCTCCAAACCAAAATAATTTGAGTTTAGGAAACTTAGCATAGTACTGGAATCACTAGACAAGAGTCATTTTGTTAAATGTGACAGAACAGATAAAACATTTCAATAATATCTGTTCACAAGATATTATTTGGATATCATATACAGATAATCCTTGACACACAACTATAACGGCTATATGTCGGAATAGTAATAAGACCAACTCAATTTTATGAACTTTTTACAGCAGTCATTAAGTGAACACAGCAGTCATAAAGTGGGTACGATTTTAAATCCCAAGGATCACCAAATTCATAATTTTAAATCCCACGGATCTTAATTCATAATTTTAAGTCCCAAAGACCACTAATATGATTTTTTTTTAAAAGATACATACATTTGCAAAATAATGATCTGAGAACTTCTCATTCTTTCCTTTCCTTTCTTCTTCCCGGACTGGATTAATTGCTCTCGGCCATATCTGGCCCAGGGACCAAGATTTCTCCACGGACCACCAAAATTTTCTCACAGACCAGTGCACAGGTTGGTGACCTGTGCACTATGGGCACAGTTTTGCTGAAAACCCAGAAGTGCTGTTTTTTTGGCAAACATTGTAAAACATGGTCAAGGATGCTTGAAATGGCTGTAAATATGTGGCTGTGTTGCCATGCGACCAAAGTTTGGGATGGGACTGTGGAGGAGGGGTCAACCATTGGAACTTTGAAGCAGCTGTCCCTATTTCGAGCTGATAATAAATTTAGTCACTGAGTGACTGGTTGTAAATTGAGGACTACCTATAGTTAAAATATAAAAATAATTCTTAATAGATGAATGTTTAGGTGTGGCAGGAGAACCATTACCTGTATAGCTTAGGTTAAAGAAAAATATTAAGGGATTCTATTTATAGTATCTAGAGAGAAAAAGCTCTTTAGGCAAATCTAACCCAAAATGGCAATCTGGAGAAAAAAAAATGTCAGTAGTTCACTGGTCAGAAAACTACTTCTCTATCTTTCTTTGCTCAGCATTTCACAACACCAAATCAGTAGAACGGGACAAGGCAATAAAAATGGAGGATGTTAACGCCACAAAATCACAGGTTTTTAGTTAATCTGATCCCTGTAAACACATTGCATTTATTTTCCAAGGGCTGGGTATATAATTGTTCTTATGTAACTTTATCATAAAAACATGAAATATATTTTACAATTTAGAAGAAACTGTGTTATCTAAACATATATGTTAATAAATTTCTCCTAAACATGAGGGATTAATTACAAAGCAAACAAGCCAATGAGGAAACTATAAAACCAGAACATGGGAATATATTATGTCAGTTCTCCAAGGGAGAAAGTTCCATTTTTCTTTTAACCATCTATTATGTCTTTCATGTAGAATTGGTATACAATTCCCAAAGGCACCCTGATGTATAACTGTGCCCGTGATATACCTGCGTGATGTCATATTAAACCAGCCATATATCTTTTGTTAGTCACAAATCTCATAATCAATTTTTGTTTTAGTCAAATGAAAGAAACAAATGTTTAAAAGAAAATATGGTGCATTTAGTATGTCCTCAGGGAAATTGGAAGGTATATTAAAAAAAAAAATTCCAGTGGTATCCAGTAAGTTTGAAACTAATGGTTTAACTAAAACAAAAAACATTAAAGGGAATTTTGAATATAAAGTAATAATTCTTGCATCAGTGACTGCAACTTAGGAAACAGACTGGCCTGTCATGACATAGTTAACTAGTTGAAGGATAATATCTCAGTTATACTGTATACAGTAGATACTCATCACACTATTCCCTAAGCAACATAATGTAGAGCACAGAAAGGGCCTAAGAAATGTAAGCCAAATAAATTAAAGGCAGGACGTAAGAGAAGAGGATAACTTACTAAATCTAGTTTGCACCAACACTATTAATTACACTTCTCAGCAGGTTTTAAAAAAAAATATTTTCAAACCATCCTCTCTTTACTGCTTCATACATTGATTGACTTTTGGACTTTAAACTTCCCATTCTATTTTTTTTTTTTTTTTGAGAATGTCATCAAAACCATAGGACCACAATGTTATTAACCTTCCTTTCTTCTCAGTCCTTTTACTTTTCTTTCATATATTAATTCCTCCACCCTTTCCATTCCTCCATTTTTACATCCTTTTCATCATTTTTTTTCCTTGGACCCTGGTATCTGCAACCTTTGTTTCATTTTTACTATCTGACTGACACATCATTCCTATTCAGATCTCTAAATTTCAAGTCTTTAATTCAAATAATTAAAACACTATCATTTTTAATGATTTTATCATTAATAATTCATTCTGAGGGCGTCTCCTTGCTTAACTATCTTTTACTCACATTCAAAAGTTTTTTATTTCCACGAAACTATTTTGCTTCTTTAATTGTAACCATTCCTTATTATTTCTTCTCCTAAACACAGTTATCTTTCTCTTATCCTCATTTTGGTAGGAATCATTATCTTGCATAGATTTTTGCTCATCTACAGTCTCTTTGTTATTTCTCCAAGCACGCTTTTTCATTCTTCCTATTAGTATTAGCTCCACACCCTTCTATGGCACTTTGTAATTATTTTCATTCCCTTCTAAACAACCTCCACATTCTGATTCCATTCATTCTTTCTTTCGAGAGATTAATCTATTTTTCTAATACTTTTTATACAGGACCTGTACATTCTCTTCCGGCAGAGATGCACTAAACAGTCATCATTCTTCATTCATTCTTAAATCTCTGAATGGCACAATCATTTTTCCTGTATACTCTCATTTCCATTCATTCATTCGTTCGTTCATTCATTCATTTCGCTTAGCAGAATTCTCCCCCAGCTTCCAAATTGGCTTTATTCAGAATGTAGCAAACCCCCCCCCCAAAAAAAACCCCCATCTGGTTCTTCTATTATCACTTTTTTCATGGAATTGTTACCAATGAATTCCTAATGTCATAACAACTTAGATGATACCGTTTTATATTTTTGATTATATGTGTTAGTTCTTTCATTTCAGACTGCCATTCATTTCCTGGTCATTTTATGACTGGACTACTGCAATATGCTCTAGGTGGGGCCATCCTTTAAGACTATCTGGAAGCTACAGCTGGTTCAAAATGCAGCAGTGCGAGCAGTAATGGGCACGTCCTAATGCCCATGTGTCAGAGCTATGGGAACTGCATTGGCTACTAGCTGGCTTCTGTGTGCAATTCAAGGTGCTAGTGTTACTTTTAAGGCCCTTAATGGCATAGGTCTCAGTTATCCAAAGGATCAACTCTCTCCCATTATTTCTCCTACCTGGTACATTCAGGCAGAGTGAGTATGTTCCAGATTCCTTCTATCAAACATTGCCTTCTCGGTCAAAGTACCCTGTCTCTGAATGGCATCTCTCTCTCCCACCCCCGGATGATGCCTACTCCATTAGGGTTCTGAAAATCCCATAAAACCTGGCTTTGTTCTCAGGTCTGAGGTTAATGTAGAGGAAGGAAGCTGCCATGTCATGTTTTACTGTGGCTGTTTTGTAGTCCCAGGTATCTTGTTTTGTCTATATTTTAAACTGTTTTAACTATGCATTCTGTTCAGTCAGTTGAAATGACTGCCATAAAAAATGTAATGAAATAAATAAAACCTACAGCTTCATTTTCTTCATGTGAAGCCTGCAAATTTCGTCCATAAAATTACATCACTTCCATTCAAAGCTATTGCACTTTCTCTGTAGAGAGTAAAGAAATACCCTTGATGGAGACAGAGAAGTTCTGTTACCAAGGCAACAAGGAGATAAACATTGCAGGTCTACTGTCTTTCCATCAAGGTCATCTTCTTTACTCTCTACATTCTTTTAAGATGCAGAAACACACATCTATTTTTCCTTTTTATTTGGGGTGTTTTATCATTTACTACTCTTACATTCCAAGAAGCAACCTTCCAAATCCTCTGATCACAACCAGAGGAATCAATAAACATTGACCTCCATCACCCACCCTGGCTTTGGGTAATCAAGGTCCATACATAATGATTTTCAATAAGATAAAGAAGCAAGTTTTCTCAAGCCTTAATTTTATCCATGCCAGATGTAACGTTCTTTGAAAATGGTAGGGACAGTTATTAGTAATCAGTTTTGGCACCAGTAGTGGGTTTCACTTACCTTTGCTACTGGTTCAGAACTGTGAACATGTGTGCGTGCGTGCATGTGCAGATTGCCTGTGACGTCCGGGAGGCTGAACGGAGCCTCCTACTGTCACCGCTACCAGTTCGCCCAAACCGGGGCAAACCGGTAGCAACCCACCACTGTTTGGCACATTTGGAAGAGTATGCCACAAGCATGACCCCAAACTCGTTAATTACAGGCATGATTATGGCATCCTGTGCAGCCCAGGATCTCTAATCTAGGATTTACCTTGCCAGCCTGCTTATTGTTCTATTATCCCAACTATTAAATGCAGTGTGTACTGATACATAATCAAGATGCGTGAGACATAATACTTTATTACATTCTTATTTATCTCTTATTTTCTTGAAAATTCTTTTTGAAGACTTACCAACTTGTTTTGATAAACATTAACATCTGTCCAGAAAAATAAGGATAGGCCTTTTTTATATCTCTTAAAACTGATTACAATTAAAGGCAAAGGATTCCCCTGTTCTAAGGGGGCGATGCTCATCTCTGAGGGAGCCACCGTTGTCAGAAGATATTTCTGTGATCATGTGGTCAGCATGGTGCACGGAACACTGTTATCATCTCACCAAAGTGGTACCTATTAATCTATTTGCATTTGCATGCTTTTGAACTGCTAGGTGGGCAGAAGCTGAGGCAAATAATGAGACCTCATCCCACTGACTAGCCTTCGGGTCTCAAACGCGAACTGTCAGCTTTCCTGCTGACAAGCTCAGCATCTTTAACTAGTGAGCTATCGTGCCTTATATAATTACACTACTGCAATTTTATGGGATCCTTTTTGACTCTTAATGGTTGTTTGAGATTTCTCACTGGATTCCTAAAATGTGAATTGCCACTAATTAGAGATTATTATGTCCTAGCATTTTAATAGACCCTTCTAGTTTAACTGTATTTTGTAATTTGGAGAACGTAACTGTTACTTTAGCACAGTGATCCTACAACCTCTAGTCGAGCCCACAGAAAAAGTTCTTAATCTCTTTTTTTGTGTCTCTCTTTTGAAAACAACCTTTTCTCTGAACAAATGACTTGAACAACAGACATGCTTAGTTGAATTTATTTCTGGCATGCAAATGCATTACATTATAATATGACATATATCTTGCATAATTCTGTATCACAAAAATACAGAAATCTCTTCATAACAATAGGATGGATATTAATGTACAGTCTCTTAGCACTTTTTAATATAAGTAATAAAGCAGTAACTTGTTCTGTAATAACCTTCTTTACCACAAACTGCGGAGTAAAAATAAAAAGCTTTTAAAATCAGGCTTTCTAGAAATGGAACTAGGCCAAAACTATAATATTTTAATGGTTTTATAGTTAAGAAAAACTGATTGAGGCTGCATGTTGGTATCAAAACTTTACAATTCTATAATCAACTGTATGTCCTTAGCCAAATAAAGAATCGGACACTGAAATGGGCATAGCATCTCAAGTTTTGAAGTGCTTACCCAAACAAGCACTGATGCCTTTGTTTGGCAGCCAGAATCACAGAAGTGCCCAAGCAGCTCAAGTACAAAAAATATTGGATTCCTTATCTCTACCATTAGGAATGACTAATTACTTCTTTTTCAAGTGAGATCTGTATATGCTACTAAAGTAATGAGATCACAGAAAAAACTATGTGCACAGAGCTTACAGTTGTACATAGTTGCATAGCATTTAGGATTGGAAAGGATACTTTTTCAAAAATTGTAAAAAAAATTATGAAAGTATTTTCCCTACTTCTGACAAAACACAACCGCTTTTCATGAGACTGAGATAAATTCACGAAACGGCATGAACACAAAGGGTTTTGGTTTTTTTTTGCAAACTTAGCAAAGTTATGTATGCCATCCCTCAAAATAAAGGGAAGGTGGCAATCATGACTTCTAGGCATTTATTTGGCAACATTTGTTATGTTTCTTTTACATTAAAAATTGCAAAGCCATATTATTAGTAGAATAAGAATTTCAAGTCTGTTTTGATTCTATTCTTTATTTTGATTTTCAAAATGAAGACCCCTTTGAATAACATTTGATTTCTGGGATGTGCTGAGCGATCTGGTTCACATGTAAGTCTAATCTATGAAGCAGAATTTACACCTCATAGTATAATAGACAAACCGTATTAGCTTAGCAATATATGAAAATCTATTTTTAATTAATGGTCAATTACTTAATTTTGTTTCTATTTCTACATAGACTAGAGAATCACTTGATATTTATGAACTCATTTTTATTGTAATATTTAAAATGGATAAAAGCTGAATTTCTTCTTTCATTTTGTCTGTTCTTTTGTACCTGACACTAAGGTAAGTAGAAGGCTATCAATCTAGGTTCTGTTCATGTTAATTTCAAACATATGTGTTCATAAATTTTTATATTCCATTTCAACATTAAGCTATGTTTATTTAAAAATGCATTACCTTTCACTTTAAAATACTTAAACATATATTCTAGACATTTAATTTTTTTTATTTCTAAACATTTCATATTAAAATATACACCACATAAATATTTGTCCTACAATATTAAATGTATATAATTATTATTCCTAACATCTAGACAATAGGGGGGAAAAACCTAGCAAACCATTCTACTCATCATTCAGGCATCTCGCCAAATTGGTTTATATTCCTTTTGTCCAACACTTAGCAAACAATAAGGAACAAGAAGAACATTTCAGGATCATCATTAGTGATCATCTTTAAAGCGCTCCATGGCATGGGACTTGGGTACATTCGGGACCGCCTTCCACCAAGGACAACCTCCCTCAGACCGGTACGTTCCCACAGAGCGGGACTCCTCCGGGTGCTGTCGACCAAACAATGTCAGCAGGCGGCCCCCAGGGGGAGAGCGTTCTCTGTGGGGGAGATAGCCTTATGGAACGACCTCCCTTTAGAACTCCGGATAGTCCCTGACCTCAAAACGTTCCGCCGAGAACTAAAAACTTGGCTGTTCCGGCAAGCAGGCCTTGCCTGAGAGAAATTTTTAGCAAATTGGGTTTTATATAGGGGTTTTAACAGCCTAAAATTTATTTAATTCGGTTTTAATTGTATATAGTATAACAGTATTAATAGGTTATTTATTTGTATATTGTGTTGTTTTATTATGAAGGCTGTGAACCGCCCTGAGTCCCCCGGGAGTAGGGCGGTATAGAAATGCAATAAATAGAAATAGAAATAGAAATAAGGGAGAGCTAAGGGAGAGCGACTGACCCAAAGTCCCTCAGCCAGCTTTTAATGACAAAAGAAGGACTAGAACTCAATGTCTCCTGGTTTCTTGCCTGCCGCTTAAACCTGAGTTTAGACTCCCGGTGAACATATGGACTCCCGGTGAAAATACTTTAGTAAGGAAGAGGAGAGAAATGCGCTGAGCTCTGAGGTCAATTATATTCTTAAATTTCATTATCTCCCCTGGTGCCATTAGACTTCTTGGAGATCCGTCAACTCCATGGCTGTAACATGTCCTGAAGTAATTTTTCACTATCCAGTAGATGTTGTTGAACAGGATTGGCATTCCAAGAATTATCTGCCTTGCTTGGATGAATGACGCTTGGCAGCCCGATTTCCACACCCCGTGCCAAAACCTTGTCAATAATCCTGTAATCCATGCATAAAGGAGCAAACAACCCCGTTTTAGGTGTAAAAGACGGCTCCTGATGCGAAAAGAAAGAAATACAGCCAGCGAGACGAAGAAACTAGATTATCCCAGCGTACGGAAAAGATGAGAGAAGGAACCAAGGGAAAGGAAATATTCGGCGTTATAAAACTCCACATCCATCTGATGCTGGAAACATGCCCAGGTTCTGAAGAGCCCTTACGGACTCGCTTGGTTTGAGTGCTATTTTCTTCCAAAACGGCTCTTTGTAGCGCAAAGTGAAGATCGGTTATTAATTCAAGATCGGTCTTGCTGTTCTTTATTTAGTATCCACTCAAAACGACTGCTTAATGTAATCAGGAGAAACGATCATTGTAATTGGGTTTAATCATTTCTCACTGACAATGTTAATACAAGACGGCATGCACAGGGCTGTCTGTCTGTCTGTCTGTCTGTGTCTGTCTGTCTGTCTGTCGATAGATGATAGATTTATATATTTCCTCAGTTCACTCTGGAAAGGTCCCTGCAGTTTTCTTTAAGAGCGGAGGTGGCGCAGTGATTAGAGTGCAGTACTGCAGACTACTTCATCTGACTGCTAGTTCAGCAGTTTAGCAGTTCAAATCTCACCAGGCTCAAGGTTGACTCAGCCTTCCATCCTTCCGAGG
>JANHGD010002213.1:23561-37028 GCA_027560375.1 Imantodes cenchoa
TATGTATAAGTACTAAAAGGGGGGGGGGGAATTATTTGAAAAAATAGGAAAATTATAGATATTTTATCGCTAACTATCCCCTTCTCTGTATACCAACTATTTGCAAGGTATATGAACCATATACCCTAAAACCATATTAAGTGTTTATATTTTCCTTTTTAGTGTACATCAAAGCAAACAATATATAATTAATATATTTATCCATCATGGGCAATATGTAGCCCTTCAGATATTAAATTCCAACTCCTACCCATTTTTAACTGTTATATGAAGTAATGAGTCCAGTCCAGCAACATCTGAAGGACTATGATATCATCTTTTGGCATATATATTGAATATTTTTTAAATGTTTAGATATTTTCTGTGGAGGGGGTGGTTGTTTTACTTCAGTTCTGAATGTAGGATATGGTTATGTTTTCCTTTTCCCCTCCACTTTTTTTTATAGCTATCTTCTGATACAGCTCAAAACTACAACATTACCTATTCCATTGGTGGTCCTGGTGTGGACCAACCACCATTGAATTATTTTTATATTGAAAAAGAAACCGGAAATCTCTTCGTTACTTGCCCAATAGATCGGGAGGAGTATGCAGAATTTCAGGTAAGAGTCATAATTTTATCATTTTCTAAAATATAGGTTTGTCCTCAGTACATTATAGCCATTGGGACTGGTTAATAGATGTGGTTGTAAAGTGCAATATCATGTGACCAAATCACTTAACTATGGCAATTCCAGCAGTTCTAGTTGCTATTGTTAAATGCATCACCATGGGTCATTAGGCAAGAATGTCACATGGTTAACCATTATGATTTCCCCATTGATCCTGCAAATAAAAATAAAAAGTCTCAGTGACTGCTGGATGCTTCAATCTCATAATTACAAGGTGAGCATCTGGATCACGATCACATGATGGTGCGGACACCATAAAAGTTGGAATGCTGAGGAATGGTCTTAAGTACGACTTGTTCAGGTTGCTAATAATAATAATAAGAAAGCCAACATTTAAATTTCTATGAAACTCAGAAAAGCAGTTTCATCCTTCAGAGACTCTATTTAAAGTTAATCATACTGATACATTTCAAAAAGGACCTGGTTGCTGCTAAGCTATTATTACTTCTCCACCCTTATTGCATTTGCTGATTGCCATTCAGCAGCTCTGATTAATATCCCTTGATCTCTGTTGGAAGGGAGGGCCCCTGGGAACATCTGTTGGGCCACTGTAAGATTATTCAGGCTCTCTGATGGATAGCCTCATTCAAATACACTGTGACATGGTTCGGTGATATGATCTAGGATAAGCTTCAGCTGTTGACTCCTGAGGAAGTAGTAGGTAGGGTTCTCTTGCTGTCAGCTCAGCTACCAGTGTCTTGAATCAGAGTCTTTCTTGCATCATAAAAACGATCAGGGACGTGACCTGCATTTGGGTCCATGCTGAGATGTCAGCCTCTTTGACAGAGAGGGGGTGGTATCTCCTGCTTTGAAAGAAAAGGTGTTGCATGTCCTCCTCAAGAACCTGTCCTTGGATTCAGTGGTTCTCAATAAGTACCATCCAAACTCCAGCCTTCTAATTCTGGGGAAGGTTGTTGAGAAAGTGGTGGTCCTTAAGTTGATGAGTATTCTGGCGGGATCAGATTATAACTATTTCAGTGAGATTTCAGGCTGGGGTTTAGTAATGAGACAGCTTTGGTTGCACCGTAGATGTCCTTTGGCAGAGCCAAGATGGGGATGGTACATTTGTGTCTCTGCTTCTTGATCTCTCAGTGGCTTTTGTTATCACTGGCATGATGCTGTTCTGAGCTGACTTCATGATTTAGTTAATGGACTGAGTTATGGCTGTTCTCTTTCTGGATAATTTGATCTGAGTGGTGCACTTTGGATTCCTTCAATGAAACTAAGCTATGCAGACGTGTGTCTTCTCTGTCACAGAGTCTGCAGTCTGGAATGAAGCCCCCTTTGCCCCCAGTCTACTGATGTTTCATAGGGTGTGAAGACCTGACTTTTCACCCAGGCTTTTGGCTAGGATGGTTGAAGTCCATTCTGAGTACTCTGTAATGATTTCATTGTTGCACGCTTTTGTCATCTTTTGCTGTTTTCTTATCATATGGCTTTATTGTTATTTTTTCTGTGGCTTTTTAGTTTGTGAACTGCCCAGAGTTATGAAAGTCAGTTTGTGTGCAAATTAAATATATAAATCAATAAATACTACGGTTTGTGAAATAATATATGTTAATTGTTAAAATAGATCAGCAAAGAAAAATCAATTCTGCATAGATAGCAAATTAAAATAGTTTCTTTTTTACAGATAATTTGCTATGCAAAGACAATAGATGGCTACACACCAGAGCGTCCACTTGTACATATAATCCGAATTGAGGATGATAATGATAATCCTCCAATTTTTAATCCTGATACAGTTACTTTCAGTATTTTAGAGAATAGCAAATCTGGTAAGCATATAATTTGAAAACATTTTAGTTTTATATTCTATTAACAATTTAATCCCTCATTGAGCCTGCAGTTTAATGGATAAGATTCAGCCAATAAAGAGTGAATAGTTACTGAACCTGGTTTCTAAAAGAATGATTACATCAACTCTTTGGAATTGAATAGTTTAATAAATAAAAGTACACTAATTACATATAACTATTAATATTTTTATGTGGAATGAAGCCATAAAATTCTCAACCTTGGAATTTCAAGGTAAAATTCTCTACCTTGGAAAGAGTCACAGATGACCATTTCTTTCTTGAAAATATCTTCACCATAATATCTGAGTAACTTTATATCTCTGTTGCTCAGAGACTATTATCCTCTATTGCTTTGAAGTTCTTGGATCCTCAATAGTATGGGGTGTCAAACTCGTGCTGTTACATTGCCGTCACATGACATTTGTGATATTTTTTCCCTTCGCGGAGCCTGCGCGTGACGTATCCAGCCCGTGGTTTGACATCCCTGCTCAATAGGATTTTGTTTCTGATGATTTTGGTCAGTTTGATACATTACTGAATCTTTTTTTTACTCCATTAATAAAAAACTATAAGAAGCTTCTGTTATTTAGGGTTAGAAAATGAAAGTTTGTATTTAGATAATATGTTTTGAGAATTGCATCTTAATGTGAACAGTGAAATCAAACTTGTTATTAATTTGCTGAATTTTTTTATTTTTTTTATTTTTGAGCATCCACTGTAATATTGTAGCAAAATTGACAGTCAGAATTGGATATAACTTTCACTAAGCATTATATACTTGTACTTGAATAAACACTTTCCTCAAAATTCTTTTAGCTGTTTTAGTAAAAAAAAAACAGCTTTAGTAAAATGAGCAAGACTGGATTGTAGAAATGTATATGAGAAATTGTAGAAATGTATATGGAAAGAGGGCAACTTAAAGGGAACTGGAAATGACCTTATTGCATTAATTTAAATATTGCTTGATAAGTAGAATATATACAATACTATTTGGAAGCTAGCTGTCTAATAATAATATAAGAAGCATATTATGGTAGACCACTACATTTTTTCCCCATGTAGGAACCTTCATTGGGCAAATGACTGCAACAGACAGAGATGAACCTGGCACCCTGCACACTAAACTGAAATATAGAATTGTGGGACAAACTCCTGCTTCATCTCGAACTGGCTCTTTATTTAATGTACAAGCAGATACTGGTGATATTTCTTTGCATATCCCATCCTTGGATAGAGAGGTAATTTTTTTTTCCTGAAACCTAATGTTGTTTCTTACCTTTGGCAACTTTCAGGGACAACTTTTAAAGAGAGTTTGGAACCAGAATACTGCCCTTAAACTATAAACCTGAAGTGGTTTTAAGGAATGTACAGTTTCTTTGTAACAAAAGTTGTATTGATCATGGAGCCAATTTGCACCACCAAATTCTTAAGCATGCTGTAGATTTGATTGATGGTGCTAACAAAATTGGATTTATGTCCTTTATCTTGACTTGACTGAAAGATGGTGGATAAAATATTTGTATTTGAAATACAATCAAGGCGATATGCAAATTCTCTGGGCTGCACTTTCAAAGAGAGAGTATGGGAAGCAAATGGAAGCTTGGAAATGTGTTGGTAAGTCAGTTGCTAACCAGGGACATAGAACTGGAAGAAGAAATGTCCAGTAGAAAGTGGTTTGAGGAAGAAGATTGTAATTTGCCATATTGACAGCTTATACTTTTGAGATAATTACAAGTGTTAAAAGAGGACCTTTCCTTCTGTGTGTTGTAAGGCTATTCATTCCGCAGAGTGAATAGAAGAAGAGCATGCCCATTAATAATACATTGATAAAAGCTATTTTTCTTTTTCTGCCCTACTAACATTTAGTCAGATATATTTTAAACAGATTTCTGGAATTCACTGAAATTGTCACCAGTATGTAACCGGCAGTGAAACAATATTGCAGCCTTACCCAACTTGACCTCTTCTATAATGACTTCTGTAATAGTCATTATATATATTTTAAAAACCCTCATGGTTCATTACTCTTTTATATTTATAAATTGTATGTAATTTATTTGTTTTTTAAGAATGAATAAACAATATTGATGTCTACAATGCTCTCTTTCAGAAAATAGATAGATACACATTATTAGTGGAAGCAAGAGATATGGGAGGTCAGAGTTTTGGTTTATGCAACACTGGAACAGCTATAATTGAAGTTGGTGATGCAAATGATCATGCACCGATGTGTGAAAATGCTGTGGTATGTCTGACATGTTCAAGCTAATTTTCTTTTACTTTTGTTAATATCTCTCTCTCTCTGTGTCTATACATATACATATGTGTATATTGAATATATATACATTTACATACATACATACATACATGGTTTTAATCTATTCCTGTATGATTAGCCTAATATAGAGAGTAAAAAGAATGGCCTTGAGGAAGAGAGGAGAGATCTTTTACCAAAGAGATGTGAAGGAAAACATACATTATGTATGTTTATAATTAGGGATGGACATCTCCCTAATTTCCACAGGTATAAAACAGAGAGGAGGGTGAGCACAGCCAGACTTGCAATTTTACGTCAGCTTTATGAAGCCAAGAAATAAGTTCCATGGAGGAGTAGAGGCTAGTTTAGATTGGCTATGATAAAATGATCTTGTAAATCTGATTGTGTTCTTTCTCCCTTCTCTTTTATATCTATGGGAATGTATTCTCCATACCTAATAAGGGGATGGTGCAGCGGGATTGTTTTATTGAGCTTTTTGCTTCCTAATTCCCTCCTACTCTGCCCTCAATTGATTTTTGACAGATAATAAGCACAGTTAAAATCTATGCGTGGAACTCAAATATTGGTATGATTATTAAATTGTATTTTAACTTCTAAATTGGCCATGCCGGAAAAACTCCACACGAAATGATTGCCTCAAGGAAACCTACAAGTTAACTTGTTTATTAAGCCGTGATTCCTGTCCTCCTCTTGTTTACAGAGAAAACAAATGATCTCCCCCACAACCACTTCCATATTTAGTTTGGAATGGCTTAATCTACAAATAATATATAACAAAACTAAAATTTGAGATCAGTAATATGATGTTTGTCCATCGTGTGCGAAGATGACCTTGACATCTGGGGTGATGTCAAGACTTGCGCGTCAATTGGATTAAAGTGAGGGAGAGGTGCAGCATAGTCAGCCTCACCCTCTCTTCCCAGATCAGTAATAGAGCTAACTAAAGGACGGGGAGAAAGTAATTGGGAAGGGGTTTCATTTTTTTTAAAATTCCTTCAAGCCATTGTTTGATTCCTGAGGATTACCTGAGAAGTCTCTGCAGGGTTTTTTTTTTTTTTTTTTTTGCAAGATTTCAGTAGTAATTTGCTATGGTATTCTTCCTAGGAGGTCTTGGAAAGTGCAAGTGGTCCTTGGGTCACCCCCCTGGCTTTGTGCTTAAGGCAGGAACAGAATTCATAGTCTTTTGATTTAGATATCGTCTGTACAAAAGCAAATAGGGTGCTATCTGGGATTATTGCATCTTGGAATAATAATTGCTAGGTATCCTGGCCATTCCAACACTGCTTATCTCCAGTGGCTGCTTAAGGACAAATAGTCCATAACTACAGTGCAGGTGGCTAGATTCTGCACAGCAGCACTGGGGATTTATCAGAAACACGTGCCTAATCCACCATAGCTGTTTTATACAACAAATGTGGCAAACCCTTACCACTGCTTATACCTTTGCATTTTAGTATTTAATTGACTAAGGGCCTCACAGTTTATGGATTGTTATTTTAGTACAATTAGGCCATGTGTAATTGACAGACTGGATTTTAATATAGATTTTATCTGTTATTTATTATTTTCTAGAATTTTTAACTGGATATTCACTGTGTGTTTTTATTTGTTCTGGTCTCTGGTTTATGACTGTAATAAAATTGATTGATTGATTGATTGAATAATAACATACTTTTAAACTTTGCACAATGAAATTAATCTATGAACATTTTGCTGATTTCAGTACGAGGTATTTATACATGAAAACACAGTTGATACAGAAGTAACGAAAATTGGTGTGATAGACAAAGACATACGGGGAACTCCAGCCTGGCATGCTACTTTCAATATTATAAAGGGAAATGAAGATGGCTCTTTTAAAATTGAAACAAACCGGGATTCAAACACTGGTACCTTATGTATTAAAAAGGTAATAAGGAAAAGGATTTTGCAAAACATTGCAGGATATATATTTCCACCTTTATTAGGAGTTGCAGTCCTATTTTTCAGTATTGAAGGTGGCAATGGTTTTCATGATATTTTAACACTGCTAACATTGTACTTGTATAGTTTTCCCTAAAAGTGACCGTTGCAATAATTTTTCAGTATTGTATTTTTCCAAGTAGTTGTGTTTGCTGTATTGACTACATATTTTAGTTTTTTCACTAATTTTATTATAAATCTGATGTAGTTTTTATTTTATGAACATTTGAATACATTCTGTTTTTTTTACGCTATTTCAATTTCATGGCTGATTGCTTTAGATTGATTTTCCAACGCCATGGCTCTATCATTTTAATTACACAAAGCTATGCCCAAGAGGAAATAGGAGCAGGTTTGCAGAAATGCAAAGAAATCATAAGAAAACAAACCTGAATTTGCTTGGTGGCCATTGAACTTGACTGGAGAAAAGGAATAATAAATTATTTTATGTACACTGAGAGCATATGCACCAAGACAAATTCCTTGTGTGTCCAATCACAGTTGGCCTATTCTATTCTATTCTATTCTATTCTATTCTATTCTATTCTATTCTATCGTATCCTATCGTATCCTATCCTATCCTATCCTATCCTATCCTATCCTATCCTATCCTATCCTATCCTATCCTATTCTCTATTCTATTCTATTCTATTCTATTCTATTCTATTCTATTCTATTCTATTCTATTCTTTATGTTATCCTATTTTGTTACAGATTCTACTTGTTTTATCCAGGGCATTAAAGTTACCCAAGCTCCCTCTTATTCCTAATAAAATGACTTCTTGGGACCAAATAAAAATATTTGTATTGATGAAATGTTCTTTTTGTTACAAAACAATCAAAATGTAAGACACACAAAAAAATCAGAAACATTTAAGATTTAAAAAAAACTCTTAGCACTTCAGCGACTAGTGTGATGGTGTAACAGTTATTTTGCGTGGGCCTGATTTGAAAATTATTCATTAAAGTCAAATGAGATGAGGATACTTAAAAAAATTAATGGCCTTCTATATTAGCACTGTTAGAGATTCTATGATGCTGTTCATTCTGAGTTTGTTGTATTAACGGAAGCATAGAGATGAACATTCTTTCCTCAACAGAATTTATAATCAGCAAAAAGAAAGGAGATAGATAGATTTGATTTTGCTTCCTGTCTTCCCTACACCTCAAATTGTTGCTAAACAGGAAATTGCTTTTAAAAAAAATGCTGGTTTGTACTTCCATGATTATAACTTAGAATGGAACTCTACTAACTTGTAGCAAATCTTGTAATATATTTTCTAGGGACTGGACTATGAAAAGACCAAGGAGAGAAGATTAGAAATTGTTGTGAATAATGAAGTCCCTTACGTTTTAGCACCAAATTCAGGACCAATTTCTACAAGTACTTGTATTATTGTTGTTAAAGTACGAGATGTGGATGAAGGGCCTGAATTCCATCCTAAATTGTATATTTTGGATATAAAAGAATGTTTGGAAGCTGGAACAGTGGTTGGCCATTACTCCGCAAGTGATCCAGAGACTGGAAATAGTGAAGACATACGGTATTGTACTTTGTGACTTAATTAACTTTCTTGTCCTGTTTGTTATGGACAAATTTTTCTGTTAAAGAATTATAGTCCTAGAGCAGAGATTGGAAAGTTTCTGATGGAGCTGGAGGCCTGGAAGGGTTTGTTATGCTGAAAAGCTAGTGAGATTACAGGATGTGACAGAGGCAATTTGGGTTTGTGTTAAGAGTGAGAATGGAAGTAGCAAACTTCGAAGAGACCAAATCAGTGGTGGATTGCTACTGGTTCACTCCAGATCAGATGAACTGGTAGCGGTGGGAGACTCTGCCCACTTCCCCAGCGGTCTCTGCGCATGGGCAGAATCGCCATGTGTGTGCGCGCTCCCAATAGTGAACCGGTAGCGAATGTAATTGAAACCCACTACTGGACTGAACTGCTTCCAATTTCATCCTTCAGATCGTCTAACAGCCTTCCATGACTGAAAATTCAGTTTGGGATGCGGGAGGGATTGGGAGAAAGTTTAAGAGTTAAAATGGGAGAATTTTACTTCCAGAATAGGAGGATGAGAGTTAGTAGTGACAAAATGGTGTGCATGATTGTATGATTGAAACTGATTCCCCACATAATTTTTTTTAAAAATCAGAAATTTTCACATTTGGTTGCATAAATACAGTATGCTGGGGATTAGGATACCCTTACAACCCTGAATTAAAAATCTCATTTTCAGATAAGGATTCTGTTCCATCCTCATTCTATTGTTGAGATTATTGCTTCTATTGCTGTTGGCATATATAGCTTTACAGATATGATAGCCTTTTTTTCTTAATAACATATTTCCCAAATACCAGTGGGGTGGGTCAAATTTAGAAGAATTGTTGTTCTGCTCCATGAATATTTGAAACAAATTGATGTCAAAGATTCAAAATAATTGTTTTTCTGTCTATATAATCATAAAAGTATAGTCTCGAACAGGGTTGGGTTCCGGATTGTGTTACTGCCGGTTCGCTCAGGACATGGTGCGTGGGTGCGTACGCATTGCGCATGCACAGTACAAAAAAAGGCTTCTGTGCATGCGCAGAAATAAAAAACAAGATGGCGGTGCCTACGGCTCCACTGAGAGAACCAGCTCGGGGGCGTGGCAAGCCTGAGTCGCCGGTTCTAGCGACCCAGGCTGCCAAGTTAGTACCTATTTATAGAACCAATCCAAACCGGTAAGAACCCACATCCGCTCCTGAAGTAGCCGTTTTGTGGAACTGATGTAATGATACATTTGCACTAGCCTGTTTTGCAAACCATTTAAAAATATTTGGGATACTATGAAGAACACATTTCATGTGTTTGTTTCTAACATGTATTATTTTTTCCCCTTGCAGTTACAAAATAATAAAGGACCCATGTAACTGGATCACAATGAATAATGAAGGTCAGATCAGCACCACTAAAATGTTAGACAGGGATGCTCCAGATTTGACATTATATCAATGTAACGTAACAGTTGCAGCAGTAGACCGAAGTGAGTAGAAATGCCACAAATCATATATGTTTTAAGTCACTTTCTGCTATATGTTTATTACGTTTATTATGATTTTCTATGAAAGATCCTTCCTTAAAGAAATGCCAGGAGTATTGATGAGAAACAAAAAAGTAAAGCAACATATAAGTCTATTTTTCAAATATATTGGATATACAAATAGTCCTTACAAATGCCAATCAGGACTGGCAACATCATTGCTAAGTGATATGGTTAATTGGAATCAAAGATACTAATTTATTTTCATTTGCATATAGTTACACTTTCAAGTCTAAATTTAGGCTTGTGGATTGAAAGTCAAAAAGATTTCATACGCAGTGGCACCAGTTCTTTTATTACCGCCAAACACCAGCTACTATCATCTAGCATTTCCAATTCAAGTAGTCTTTGACAGTATGGGTAATTCAGCCACAATTGGGACCAGAATTTGAGTTGTTAAGCAAGGTAGCTGCTAAGTGAGTTGCACCCAATTTTAGGACCTTTTTGCCATAATTGCTGTGGTGGTGCAGGCTAATTCTGCTGACTGCCGACTGCCAACAGTTCAGCAGTTTGATTCTCATTGGCTTAAGGTTAATTTAACCTTCCATCCTTCCGAGGTTGGTAAAATGAGGACCCAGATTGTTGGGGTCAATATGCCGACTTTATAAACCGCTTAGAGAAGGCTGTAAAACACCGGGAATATAAGTCTTAAATGCTACTGCTATTGTTAAGTGAATCATGGTCATTAAGTGAACCTGGCTTCCCCTGTTGACTGTGCTTGTTGGAAGCTGGCTGACAAGGTTGCAAATGGTGATCACATCATCCTGGGACATTGCAGCTATTGTAAATAAATGCCGACTGTCAAGCATGTGTGTTATAACAGATAACAGATTAACAGAGTTGGTAGGGACCTTGTAGGTCATCTAGTCCAACTCCCGGCTCAAGCAGAAGACCCTACACCATTTCTGACAAATGGCTGCCAAATGTTCATGTGACTGTGGAAATGCTTAAGTGTGAGAACCGGTTGTAAGTCCTTTTTTCCAGTGCCATTGTAACTTCAAACTTCAAATGAATGTTTTAAGTTGAGGACTACTTGTACAATGCTTCCTCTTCATTCATTAAAAAAAAGAGAGAATCTGCCCTCAGTGTAAAATGCATAGCAAAGATTGAAGTTCCATACATAAAATTGAAATAACCCCAAACAGTTTTAAAAGATGTTCATGTTCCTTGTATTGCTATTTGTTTATTCATTTACTTATTTTTTGTCATATGTACATGGCTGCCTAGCTCACAAACAAATGTCTTTGTGCAGTGCAAAACAAATTTAAATGCAAGACATTATAAAGGGCACAAAATATTGGGCAAATAAGCAGCTGTTAATTTACTTCGATTTGGAGGAGCTACATACAGCCGTTGTGTTAATACCTTTGTTAATGTCACCTTGTTTACATGATATAGTGTATGGCTTTCTCTCGGGATTTGCATAAATTTCCCCGCCTTCCATGTGAAAAAGAGAATCATCTTCCTTATATTGCGAATGAAGCCAATTATATATTCTTATATTGATGGCAAAAGTCATACCTTTCCTAATGCTAGCAAATCATATGCAAAATTGAAAAGTCAACCTGAAAAGCCTTGTGAAATTTTTAGATGCGGTATTCATTCCTGGAATTAGCTTTTACTTTGTTTAAAACTTATATTTAGCTCACAAGCTAATCATGGTTAGATTTGGATTATACTTGGATAGGGGAATCCGGGAATACAAGAGCTTCTCATCTATTTCTAAAATTGCTTATATTTTTTTAGGTGGAAAAACAGGCACTGGAACAATTATAGTTAATCTACTAGATGAGAACGATAATTACCCAGTCATTGTTCCAAAAGAGTATACAATATGCAGAGACAGAAAACCAATTTGTCTTACTGCTGTGGATGCTGACATAGCTCCTCACACAGTTCCCTTTACTTTTTCCATTCCTGAAAGAGAGACTCAAAACTGGAGATTAACTGAAAATGATGGTATGTACTCATTTCTAAAATCTGAATCTTTTACAGTTGACCTAATATGTTTGAAATAATATTCACTCCGTTTTAATATATATATTTTTCCCTGCAGACAGATCAGTGTATCTGGAACCATCTGATGCTTTAAGCTATGGCCAGTACGTAGTTCCTATTAGAGTATCTGATAATGAAGGCAAATTTGGGATTTCTGAAATCAGAGTTTCACTATGTGATTGTATAGTTCCTCAAGATTGTGTTTACCGACCAAGAGAACCCCGGCTGGGCTCAGATGTTACTCTTGGTATTTGGGCCATACTTGCTATGATTTTGGGATCACTGCTGCTATTGTGTAAGCTTACTTTTTCTTCTTTTGACTATAAAACTGAGGTACTGAATTACGGAATGATATTGACACCTTAAGGTTGCAAGTTAAATTAGTTGATTTATTTATAATTCATTCATATATAAATTTGTCCATTGAAATATTTGAAGCAAGTAGAAAAATACTGTGACTGTACTTCAATCTATTTAGATGCTACAATACTGAACCCTGGTTTTGCATGTCTCTGTCCTAGCCCAATGCATGGAGGTCAGTGTGGCATACTTAGATAGGGCTGCTGGGGAATCAGTTTTGCTGTTTAAGAAAGCTGCATTTATTGCATATTTATCCCCATCTTCTTCTCTCACTCTTTCCTTTACATCAATATATAACACAACAATTAGCATTTCTGTTAAATTTAAAAAAATGGTGGATTCATATTTAAACAGGCCAGAGATTGTAAATAACATTAATAATAGCTTCACCAGTCTACTGTACTTCACAGTTGAGCAATTTTCTGCTTAAAAAGCTTTAGAATTTCTTTTTCAATCAATATAAGACACTATCTTTATTGTACCAGAAGCACAATACATCAGGGCCAACTACTATTTATTTAAAATGCTACTGAACCTGGATTGGCCATGAAGATACATTTTCAGTTATCTCTGTATTGAAGGTTGTTGAAACTAAATGTAGTTTTAAAACGCTACACATAATTTGCCATGTTCCCAATGGTAATTTTTTTAATTTAGAAGCTGAAAAGTCCCTTCAACTTCAGGCATTTTGTTAGAACAAATGATTCCAAATTAGGAGTCTCTGTGGGCCAGCCAAATGTTAAAACAGTAAATTTTCTTGCACATTGAATGCATCGGCAAGTTTCAGCCTGCATTTTTCCTCTACCTGTGCCAAGCTCTCCTGGTTTGCTCCCACGCCTTGGAAAAGTGAGGGAAGTGGTTCTATTCACCCTATAGAGAAACTCTTGTTCTAGGGTAGGTAGACCACATTAACGTGCAATGTTTTGAAGGAACAGCTCCGTTTTTGTCTTCCAGTCACAGTTTGAATGATAGGAGAACTACAAATAGCTTAAAGCTTTCTTGTTATTTGCAGTGGCAAATAATAAGCTGCAAGTTTATTGCTTTTAAAATTTGACATGATGATAGATAGCATGCAGTTTCTGGAAACTTAGAGAGTGAAATGGCTATATTAGAGGAAGACAGAGGAGACAACACAATATTTGATGGATAGGAGATGTAATAAATATTACTAACAAATGTGCTGATATTTAATATTAAATATGAGCTGCTGTGGCGCAGTGGTTAGAGTGCAGTACTGCAAGCTATTTCTGCTGACTGCCAGCTGACTGCAATTTGGCAGTTCAAATCTCACCAGGCTCAAGGTTGACTCAGCCTTCCATCCT
>JANHGD010002215.1:21523-32810 GCA_027560375.1 Imantodes cenchoa
AGCCCCCACCTAAACATAACACATCCCCAGCTATTCAGAGCACAGCAAATCCCCCATCCAATCACAGCACAGCTAAGCCTCCATCCAGTGTTTGTGTAACATTTTTTGCTGATAACTGAAATGAAGGGAGACTATTATAGATCTATTTCAAGCTCTTTTTGCTCTCATCAGATAGCCATACCCTTACTGGGGTTCAAATCTAGGCAGTGTGCTTTGTAAGGCAGCAGTTTAACCTCTAGGCCAAGGCTCTCTTCCCCTATCAGCTCTTCACCAGGAAATAATATGAGCAAAATATAAACTAAGCAAAAATAGACACATTTGTCCTACAAATAAGTTCTCTTGCTAGATGTACTATATTTTGGTGGGTCAATCTGTTCTCCCTCAATGTTGTCATCACCAGTCTAGACTCTTTTCAGACAAAGGGCAATAGCCAATTCATCAGCATCACCCTAAACCTTTTAGGGAGAGAAGTTTGTTTTTTAACTAAAGCCAAAGAGATACCAAGATCTTGGAGTCCTTAGTAATTTTTCCTAAACAAAAATAATAGCAACACTTTGATGAACCTTTTGTGTGTGTATGTGTTTGTGTGTATGTGTGTGTGTGAGAGAGAGAGAGAGAGAGAGAGAGAAAGAAAGAAAGAAAGAAAGAGAGAGACAAAATGAAAGAGAGAACGAGAGAGATGCATTCACATGAGTTATTCAGGCAAGCAGCTAATCAGGACCATTATAGTTTATGAATCTTTGTAAATGGCATCATCGTGCATTGATGGCAAAGAACAAAAAAGCTTAGCTCTGCAGTACAAGTCAATGAACCATCTCTGTGGGAATCTAAAATGAGATTTAGAGTACTAAGCAAGTGCTATAATAAACAGGAGGCTGAAGCCACTTTGCACAATATATACTCAGCATTCCAATAACATGTCACCATTTGGAGCATTATCAGAAGCAGAAACAAACAGGTGTGCTTCCAATTTATTTTTATATTTCCAGAAAGTATGTGAAGGAAGCATTTACCCTATGACAGGGGTGTCAAACTCGATTTCATTGAGGGATGTATCAGGGTTGGGTTTGACCTCGGGGGACAGGATGGGCATGGCCAAGGTGGGCGTGGCCAGCTCATCACTCATGTTGGGTGTGCCTATGGTGACCCGAGCACTCTGCCAGCAAAAACGGATTTCTGTTTTTGTTAGCAGAGGGTCACTGGAGGCTGTTGCAGCCAAAACCAGAACCTAGGATGGCTGTGTGCAGCCCTCCCAACCTCTGTTTCTTCTAGCAGAGGCACCATGGGCCGGTCCTTCGCTGTTTCTGGGGTGGCCCCATGGGCCAGATCTAAGCACCCAGTAGGCTGGATCCTGCCGACAGGCCTTGAGTTTCATACCCATGCCTTTTGACTAGTGGGTTGCCATTTTCTCCAGAATTTCTTTCAAATAATTCACATGAATATTTGTATTGCTTTATAAAACCTTAGTAAGACCACACCTGGAATACTGCATCCAGTTTAGGTCACCACATTACAAAAAAGATATTAAAAACTTTGGAAAAAGGGCAGAGAAGAGCATGATTAAAGGCCTAATACTAAAACACTAAAACATATGAAGAATGGTTGCAGGAACTGGGTATGTCTAGTCTACAGAAAAGAAGGACTAGGGATGATATGATGGCAGTATTGCAATGGAACTGCTCGCCCTCAGAAGTTGTGGGTGCTTCATCACTGGAGGTTTTAAGAAGAGACTGGACAGCCACTTGTCTCAAGTTGTATAGCGTTTCCAGCTTGAGCAGGGTGGGTTGGACTCAAAAGACCTCCAAGATCCCTTCCATCTCTATTCTGATTTTGATATTTTCCTCCTCATTTCAGACTGATAGTAACTATTGGAGGCATATTAGGACATTTGATACATTAGCTACAACAATTTCTGATGTGAAGCTTTCTTATGAGGAAACACAACCAATCTCTTGCCTTTCAGAAAAGCAGCATCAGTGAGTGATCTTAGTAGTACAAACTGCAGCAACACCATCTCAATTATTTTCTCATTGGGCAACTATTATTGACTCAGTGCTCATTCTCATTAAGATGAAGAAAAGAAGAAGAAGAAGAATTCAGGAACAGCAGACAAGAAGAGAATCAACAGATATCTATATGATTATAGGCCTTTCACCTTCACCTGCCAGATCTGCCCCAGACCAAATAAAAATAATGGATTTTGGCAGCCTTGCAAATGCCAATTTCATTTAAAATATGTATCCTAGCTTCCAAAGTCACAGATGAGATACTCATTCAGAATGCTGCCATTTCTGAGTGCCCACACACTTTCCACAAATATCCTCAAAGCCGCTAATTTTGAAAAAGTAAAAAGATAAGGCCACTGTGAAAAGGAAAATGAATGAAGCCAAGAAATAACAGGATAAATACAAGGAAAACTAAGAATTGCAATCAAAATAGAACAATTTGTAGGTAGAACTATATAAAATAAGCACAATACACTAACCTCAAGATAAAAATTGTACTTTGAGGATATTTATGTAAAGAGTGTGGGCACTCTGAAAGATCAAATCTTGTCCCTTGAAACAAACTGGTTTTTAGATGTATTTCCCATTGTAATGATGCCACTTTCCAAAATTAATGGCAAATTTTTTCTGGTCCGTCCAAATACTGCCTAATGTGATTGGAAAGCGACTTGGTTAATGGAGACATCAAACAACATGACCATTGCTTTCAGTTCCTTCATCCTCTCCTCTCTTGAGTAAAGAGTCTGGAATTTAAGAATCGTGACAATCTACTCCATGGGAAGGACTCGGATAATTTTGCCTTGCTGTCAGTTTAGGTAATAGTAGAACTCAGGAACACGGAGAACTTCATCTGCAATGTATTCATGTTTGCCGGTTGGAAATTTAAAATACAAGAATAGTGATTGGAATGTTATAATGAAAAATGGAGAACCAAGTAATCAAGAAGGTGAGTAGAAATGCTGAAACCTCATTTATAACATGAAATTCCTCTAAGAAATATTCTGAATGAGTACTCTAAACAAATTTTATCCATTATGTTTCTTTTTCAAAAGGAATGGATTGGTTTGTTAAGAACAAGCATTGGAAAATATTGATAGACGAAGAAATATGCCCCAGTTTTGCACATGTTTACTCATTAGTTCCTAGGTTTTTAACACTTTTTTAAAATGTTATAGCTCGCTCGCTCTATCTATCACCTATCATCTATCTATCTATCTATCTATCTATCTATCTATCTATCTATCTATCTATCTATCTATTATCTATTTATCTGTCTCTCTTGTCTATCATGTCATTTATCTTCTTCCAAAATATCCCTTTCTAAACCTATTTTTATTACCTTCAGATATTTTCAGTAATATTTTTTTCAGCATCCCTACAAACTACAGAAGAAAACCTGTTATTCTTTCTGTGTTTCAATTCTAATATTGGGAGAAGGAAAAGGGAGCAGGTTTAGTCAGATTACACACAGGCAATGTAGCCCAAAAGATCCCAAACCCAGTGACCTATGCACAATAGTCCCTAATCAGTGGAAAATTTAAATTATTTTTTTAAAATTAGAAGAGCCAGCAGAGGAAAAATAGACAGACATATCTCTTTACTTTCATAGCTGCCTTTCCTAAGTTTTGAGCAACAAAATTACATTACAGAAATACCAAAAATAATGGATAGTTAAATTGCAATTTTCACACAGGTTTGGTGAATGCAGATCTCATCAGATTCCATTAGAATTTTCCAATTCTAATGGGATCTGAATCAAGCACGCCTCTGAGTCAAGCATGCCTCTCTACCAAGGAATTTAAAGACAGCAGAAACTCAAAAGCTGCTGCTAGGACAGAGGTCTCCAACCTTGGCAACTTTAAGACTTGTGGACTTCAACTTCCAGAGTTCCTCAGCCAGCTTCTGGGAGTTGAAGTCCACAAATCTTAAAGTTGCCAAGGTTGAAGACCCCTTTTCTAGGAGACCAGTGTAACATATACCAATAGTGCATATGTCAACTGTAATCCATTTTCTGAATCTAGCCTGAACTACCTTCACAAAATGGTTGAAATGGAGATAAAACCTCTCAATTACTTTATGATTCAAATTTAACAGACAAATAAATACACAAGCAAGCTATGACATTACTATATCATTTTAATAGATATTTCCATTCCATTTTTCCTGCATTTCTTTTCTGCAGTTTAACAGGCATATTAATTCCAGAATAAACCAAATATATAAATATTAATTAATGGAAGAAATGGAGGAAAAATTCAGTCACTTTCAAATTGTTATTATATAATGTCAAAGAATATGTGAACAACTGTTTCAGCATATGTGATTTTTTTAAACATATGATAAAAAGTATATCAAGCAACAAAAATGCAATGTCTGAATAACACATATCAGTGTTGTTATTGAATTATGCAGAATTCCATTCAGCAAGAAATCCATTTGAAAAACAAATGGAAATTAATACATTATTAGTTTTTTTTTGGACGTACAAATGCCTACCATCTTACTTTCCTTTGAAATTTGCATTCAGTGGCACATGTTGGCATAAAGTTCATAAAGTATTTTATGAAGGGAAAAAAACAATTCAGCATCAAAAGTTACCTTTAAATATAAAGCTTTTATGTAAGTTGAAAGCTCTCATTAAAGGTTACAGTAATCTAAAAAATGTATACTCCTTTAGAGTTCAGTCATTAACTTGAAAGCAGTACTTTCACTAGAAATTCATAGTTTGAAAAACTGGTCTCTCTTTAAAAATGATGTGTCTGACTGTTGCAATTCCAATAAATCAGCTCTCCATGGTCAGATGTATTTTGACAAATGTGCAAATTCAAGAAGAAAGAGGAAATATAACTCTTTCATTGATCTTGTTGAATGAAAGCTCTAGCAAGATTTTTTGTAATAATTTTTAGAAGTTTTAATTACAATAAAAGCTAATACAAACTAAAAAAGAACAAAAAGTGCAATAAAGAAAAATATACTCCCCCAAGAAAGCAACTTCTCACTCTCATCATGACAAATATAAACACTTTCCTAATCTCTTCACTTCCTCTTAATTAACAAATATAAAATTCTTCATCAAATAACTCATTTCTAAATGGACAAATAAATTGTGTCTTCTCCACCAGTTATTAGCAAAAAGTACAATCAGAGCTGTAAAATAATAAGATTAATTAATGTATATAAAATATTTTACAGCTCAGCTCTTAGCTATAACATAACTCTGTTTCAAAGGCATAAAATGGTCCAAATATCCTAGTGTAAGCAAATCCTTCCCAAAGTTTAATGTGACAAAGAGAGATCATTTCTCCTTAAAAAAAAATGACAAGCTTCAATACAAAACATAGCCTCACTAGTAAGATTGGGGTGAATGAATTAATCTTTTCCAGATTTACTTTAAATGTGTCTCATTCCGCAGCCTTTCCTTTTAAACTGTCTAAGAAATTAAATATTTAAGGATGCATTTTAAATTCAATCACTGCAGAGACAGTTGAAAAGACTGAGAAGGAAGAACTACTTTTTTCCAAATTCATCTTTTCTCATCTCTTCACTTGGGTTTAGGACAACTCACTATAGCCAATTCACCACAGCCATTTCACCGCAGCCAACGTGTCATGGGACCACTTACCACTCACTGTGGACAATTCCATGCAGGATAACTCAACATGATAAATGTTATCCGCCAATGTTATCTATGGGTTTATAACATTATTTCTTTGACATTATTTCCATTTTTAATCAAAACCTTTGACAGTTAACAGATAACATTTATCATGTTGAGTTACACCATGTGGAATTGTTCATAGTGGGTTGTCCCAATTGGTCAGGTCAAGTTGTCTTATGGTAGGATGGCCATGGCGAGTTGGCTGTGGTGAGTTGTCCCATTCTGCTCTTACTCTGATGGCAAATGTGATACATTGTGGTATGACTTATTAGCCAATGTTGCAGTAATAAATTATCAATTGCATCCAGCCTCCACAACAATCAATATGCCAATATGATCGAAGCGCCACCATTTTTATATGTGTTGCATGTGATGCACATTAAAAACAGCAGAGCTTTGATTGCACTGTTGTGACCATCATTTTGAGGGTTTTTTGCTCTAGGCCCGTGATGGTGAACCTATGGCATGCATGCCAGAGGTGGCACACAGAGCCCTCACTGTGGGCATGCACATCGTTGCCAGCTGCTCTTCCAGCTGGTCTTCGCGGGCGCTGGAGCGCCATAAAACTGCCTGAAAATGGCCCAGAAAACTGCTTGAAAAGGCCCCCCAAATGCCCCAAACACCCCAAAACAGGCCCTTTTGTGGGCTGTTTTTGGCCTGAAAAATGGCTTGAAGATGGGCCCTCAAAAGGCCTGAAAATGGCCTGAAAATAGGCCAAAAACAAGCATGCATACACCGGCCAGCTGGTCTTTGGGTTTCCACGTGCACATGCACATACGTTCCAGTTTGGGCACTCAGTGCTGAAAAGGTTTGCCATCACTGCTCTAGGTTATGGGCACCCCAGTCTAGCCTGGAAGTATTTTTATCCTTTCTCTACCCAAAGACAAGTATATTATTTTAAGTTAAGATGTTATGAGCAATCAGGCCATCAAATTCTCTTAACATTTAAAATGTGGGGCATTTAAGGTCAAGGGCTGCAGATTGGAATGAAAATAGATTGGAAGCAACTAAAAAGCAGGGTTTGGCATACAGAACAGCGTAGTAGTAGGAACTATGCTTTGAGTTGGCAATGTTTGGGTCAGAGTTCAAAGTAGCTGCTTTGACCTTATCAGAAGTTGTCAATACAATCATGGGATGCTTTCATCAAGAAGGGAAGTTTTCAGTTTTGAACAAAAAAAAAAATCCTACCGCAAACATTTTGAACTTGGCAAACACTTTGCACATTTCTAGAAAGCAGGGATAGTACTACAGAACACTGAGCACGAGTAAAATTCTACATGCAATTTTCAGGCTATTTTTAAAAGATAGGTGTATGTGTGTGTGTGTGTGTGTGTGTTTGTGTGTGAGAGAGAGGGGGGGTGGGAACAGACAGGTTTATTTTCTGCCTCAGGCAGGCTCACAGTTTCTAACTCCAAATCTCATCTGACAAGTGTGTCAGTGTGTATGAGTTTTGTTTCTCTCTCTTCCCTGGTTCTGTCAAGAGGAAGGGAGCATTTTTAACAACATCTCTTTACACTGCCACTGTGAGATGATTTTATTACAGATGGACCTAAGCCACATCAGTTCTCCCTATTTCACAGACCTGCTGGAATTACAAGAGGGCTTTGGATCCTGTAGATCAATGCCCCACGTCAGAATTCTGACAGTAGGAAAGCATGAACTGTCAACTTTCCATAGGACATAGAAGAGGTTTGCACTCCCTTTCTGAAAATGGACATATCTCTCGGTCTTTGGGGGAAAAGATTAAATAAATAAACAAATAAATAAATAAATAAATAAACCCTCCATACTATAACAGAACTATTATTGCTATTATTCTGGTTTGTAATGAACCCAGATACTCTGAAACATTTTAACCTTCCCCCTTTTTTATCAGTTACTTCCTGATTTCCCTTAAAATGTGACGGTATTAAACAACTTCCTGGTAATGTACATTTCAACAAGATCACATATGGAAGGTTTATGTTTCCATGTAAGACTCAGATCACAATTCTCATTTTTCCATGACCACTTACACTTATCCATGACCACTATCCTGATACTAAAGAACTACTTGGTTATAACCAGAGCAACATTTACTGGGAATAAGAGATTCTGATATTATTATTTCTAGCAGTGTTTTGGACAAGTCTGCTCAATTTATATTTCTGATTTGTTTAATGTTTATCTTCCATGATGGTCAAAGGCTCAGTACCCTAGTAATGTATCCTCCTTGCACCCAATTGTACCTTGATCTTTTAAATCCAAACATATAGCTTATACGTTGTTGGTCAAATTTTTCTCGTATTAAAATAAAAAAATAGTGATATATGTCATTGCTTTGGACATATCTTCAGAATGTTTATTTTCCCATGTGGCTTTTGAAATTTTAAACTAGTTTTAATATTTTAACATGTGCACCTCTCTTGTTTTTGTACTGTTCTCCATATGAGAAGTCAAAAATATTTTCTCTTCAACTTATAGATATGTTTGTTTCCAACTCAGATAGTTCATAATTCCTGTTCATTTTCTCCCAGAGGTTGGCTAATGTTTCTGTCCAATAATATGGTACTATTCCAGTATAGACAATCTTTTTTTTGTAATTGTTGAATTCATTCCAAAATGTCTTCTTATATATAGTTTTCTTATTCCTATTAATATAAGTATTGCAATTATAGAATATCAAGCATCTGTTATTAGCTATTTATCAATTATATAATAAAAACCTAAAAATATAATTGCTAGACAGAATTCAAATTATAAGAGTTGAAAAGTATATTAATAATAGTGTATTTATTATTTTTTTAATGTCTACATTAGTTGTATTGGTCTTTTTAAATATAATCCTCAATAAAATTGGAGGAGGGGAACAGTAGTGTAATAAGTTAAAATTTAAATCAAGTGAAGTTAGATTTGCAAAGGAAGTGAAGTTGTTTATATCACTGAGCTGCTTCACAGGCAAAAGCTGTAAAGAATGATTGTCTCCTGAGTCTTTAATAAAAATTAAGTCTTATGTTGATTTGGACATTGTACTTTCATTTTAAGAAAATGATCTAAATATTTGGAGTGGGCAGCAACATAAGTTGGACAATAAGGTGGTGATGTTATATGAATTCTACACTTCCATCCTGGCAAGGATTTTCTTCTAGCAGGCCTCAGAGATAGCAGAGGGTATTTGTTGCATCTGGAGTTTTGTTAAGTCTGCTCAAAGAGAAGAGATAGTGAGATATTGCTCGAATTTCACCCTGCATATTTTTACTACATGCCAAGGGAAAATTTTGTAACTTGCAATTGTACTTAGATCGATTTGCATGGAAATATCTGTTATCCTTTTTTTTTTTAAAGGACCAGAGAGCTATAAAATTAGGGACGCAAAGAGGTTATATTTATTGGTTAGTGAAAATTAATTGAAAATTGTGTGGAGTTTGTATAATTGGATAATTCATTAAGCACAGCACATTTTTCTTTGTTTCATGGGGGAAACTATTACAAAAAACGGAAATGACAAATGGAAAACAGAGGAAAATATATTGGGAACCTATCCTCATCGATCACAGCCTAATGACAACATTTAAATGACAGCACTAGGCAAGAATCCCCGATATAACAAGATTTTGGCACCCAATCGAGCTGAGATTGCAACATTAGGTAAATTCTGACAAGAGAAATATTTCTGAACTCAATTTATTTCTCCCCTAGAAGGCTTTTAAACGTTGAGAAGAGGGGCAATTTAGTATGGTTTCCCATGTCTATGTGTATCTATAACTTGGTTCATGGACACATTTTACTGTCTGCATAACTTGAACTCCCTGACAACCATAAATTGCCTGATATGAGCAAGGATCTTATAGCTTCGTTATGATTTGTCTTTAGGCAAGTTTTGTGTAGTGTCCTGAGACTAAGGATGGTCTCTTAAATGGAAAGTTTGGCTTTTAAGTAACCTTCCATCTTATCTTCAGAAGATGTTACGATGAGCACAAGAAAAGAAAATGTATTAGCTGAAATTTGTTTGGCAATCTTGTATGGATTCTATTGAAACTGATCAGTTTCTGGAGCACTGTAATCTTTTTAATGAATTGGTGATTGAAAACTGATAAGAGTTTTGAAATTCAATCTGAAGATGGCCAGGATAGAAACCAAATAGTTCTCTCCTACAATTTGGTCTGCACCATTTTCCTTTGGTGTTGCTTTTGATTTCTAAAATTATCACCAGGAATGCGTCAGACCATAACTAGCCCTTATTTGGTCAAAATCCTCTTCCATGCCCATCTTTTTTCCTCAGGAAACTGGCTATTTCCTTTAAGCTCCATTCCCAAAGGCAGAGAGAAGAATGCTATTTTTTTCTTGTAATCTTATCATGTTTTACATTTTCATCCTTCCAAACACTGTTTGCAACTGAAAACAAATTGCAAAAATAAAGTTGGATATCCTAAATATTTCACAGTAAAACAGGGATGTTTGTAATTCCTTTCCTTCCCTTTCCCTTTCCCTTTCCCTTTCTCTTTCCTCCTCTTCCCTCCCGTCCCCTCTCCTCTCCTCTCCCCTCTCCTCTTTCTTCTCCTCTCCTCCCCTCCCTTCCCTTCCCGTCCCTTTTTTCCATGACCTTTCTCCTTCCCCTCGTCTCTTCTTTTCCCCCTGAGTTTATTCATAGAATATTATGCTATTCCAAGGAAAGCTTTGACTCTCAAAAGCAGGTGTTAAAGGCTCATGAAAACTATGATGGGAGAGAAAAAACCGACCTGATACACCTACAACAGCCTTTTTCATATCAAAATGATGCATGTTTACACATTAATAATTGGATCACAAAACGTAAGAATGTCAATTATATCAAATGCAAATGTTCTTTCCAAGTTTCTTTTTTTCCCTTCAGCTTGACGTACAATGCAAAAATTGAGAGAGAGCCAAGATCTAAGTACAAGTTATCCAAAGGTTAAGCTTAAAAAGGAGAGCTGAGCAAGAGGTATTATACACCAGAAGTAATCTATTGCAGTTAATCTTGTGTTTTTATTTTCAACATTTTAATAACCTTGGCACCTAAACTCATTGTGTTTTATCTGACAAGGACTCTAAATATTATAAGAGAAAGTGACTTGGTCAAAGCAGTTTGGAGTTCAGTGACAAATTTATCCTGCTTTCCCTTGGAATAAAAACTAAGCCATCATCCCATAAAGCATTTCACTCATACCTGGCCTTATATCAGAGCATTGAGCCAAATGAACATGGTGTATATGTGGTTCTCATTTAACAACCACAACTGGGATCCATCATTGAATGATTCTTAAGCAAGACAATGTACTTAGAACCTCACCTCTGTTGTTTCATTGAGATAATCACTCATGGTCATCACATGATAACATTTTGCAATTTTACTGTATTATCATATGATAATATCGTATTATCACATGCGGTGGACATGTGCAGAAGTGAGAAATTAATAGGCACAAATTCGAATATGGTTAAAGAAGATGACACAGTAACATATTGATTTAAAGCCAGAGATGATTTTCTTGGGTATTGTCAAGATTTGTTCCTGCCTGGGAGAGCCAATCAGAAAATAGTTAGTGAATTCCGCCTGGAAACAAGTCAGCCAATTGGAGTGAAATCTGACTGAGCGTGTGCAAGAAAGTTCTGAAGAAGAAGG
>JANHGD010002217.1:67422-78473 GCA_027560375.1 Imantodes cenchoa
GAAATGAGCATGTGCTGTCACAGTATTTCAACTCATTGATTTTAAAGTACAGTCTTCAGCTATGTCACACAGGGAGCTGGGATTTCATCAGCAAAAATATGAAAATGAAGAAACTTCATTTCTAATTTTTTACCTGTGAGCCCTTCTCTTGGGTATATTTCTTGGCCAACATTAGCAAGCTTGAACCTTGGTGCAATCTTCAAATAGAGGCTATCCTCCTGAGAATCTTAGTGAAACAACAGAAAATAAATAAAACAATGCTTTATATTTTCCATATTTTAAACCAGCTTCCTTTGATTTTGTTCACAATGGCTGAAAGTTGGGTAGGATAAGAACCAGGATAGCTAGTTTAGGATTGGTTGGTATTCCTACCCTAAGCACATCACTTCTAGGGAAAAGATCAGATAAATACGGAGTAGTTCAAGGGCAGACACACACACACACACACACACACACACACACTCCTGTTTCTCTTAAATTGCAGACTTAAATTCTGTTGTCTAAAAGAGCAAAATTAAATCCATGTCAAACATGAAAGTGTGCAGTTTTTAAAGATTTCACTAAACAGAAGAATCCTAGAAGAAGACAGTTGGGTATGTTTGAGTAGAGTTGTATGCTGTCTCCTGCTGATCAAAGGCAATACTACAGCACACAAGCAGGTCAAGCTAGAAAAAATGTAACTGATTATTCCATTTAACTGAACCTCCGTATTTGACTAAATTGCAGATCTTGAATGGTTTAAATCCAGCTAACCCTAAATTCCTTTGGATGTCTATATAAGCCCTCCCCAGTGCAAGCAAAGATTAACTGGAATTGGGGGGAATGTGTTACACTGAGTTGAAGCTTAGAACGAGGGAGGAAAATCATAACATGAGAGAAAACCATGCCACAAATAAATGCCACTGAAAAACATCAAAAGCCTTTGAAATATCAACATTTATTATTGGGGTCTCCGTTTGTTCCCTACCTTGTAGTTTTAGCAGATAAAATGAACAAGGCCTGTCCATTTGCATAAGTTCTTGACATATCTACATATTCTTACGTAAATGTTTGTATCCCTCAAATACGTGCTGGACTTGAAAGCTGAAATTTACTGAACAAATGAGTCTGTCCATTAAAAAGCCGATTCCTATTAATAGTCCAGGAAGGGGAGGAGGATAATAAAATGATTGTCAGAAAGGAAACTCTCCGCGGCCACCTTTTCTTTTAGTGAGATAAATATAGCCTTAGAAAGACTGAAAGGTTTTAGATGAAAGATGTATACAAACACCCGTCATTGCTTTAACAGACAAAGCAGCTTGCCTACTTTAACCAACCATGTCATTGTGTAATTTACCTGACCAAAAGCTTGTAATGGACATTTGTAATACGGGTGTTGAAAACATAGCTGAAACTGCAGACAACAAAAGATAAGGGCACCTTTGAAGGAGACACTTTAGACTGATCTGCTTTGACGGGCAACCAATTAAGGCTCTCCAGGAAACATTATCTATTTAGGAATTAATGTTTATCTTTAATTTGTCGGTTCTACTATATCCGTTATTATGCAAGAAAAATGAGATGGCAGAGATATTACGTTGCAAAATTGATCCAGATGGGTTTTATGACATTGTTCAAGGTATTTTACCCTTAACCTTAAACATTGGTGGTCATCATAATTCAGAATGAGTAAAGACTCAGAATTTAAATCATGAAATTGTTGCATACCACCCAGGTTGGCAGCTATACAAATGTGATATAAAATTAAAATAAAAATAATAAAATGAAATGAAATGAAATAAAAATAAAGTAAAGTAAAATAAAATATGAAATATGAAATACGAAATATGAAATATGAAGTATGAAATATGAAATATGAAATATGAAATATGAAATATAAAATATAATTAAAAATAAAATTTATTGGTTTTAATATTTTATTACAAATGTACCCATGCAAAATATTCTGCTAACTGAATTAAAAAGGAAAGCCTTTTTAAAAATGTACTTATGATTTTTTTAAAGAATTCAGATAAGAACTAAGAAAGCAGATACATATGTGTTGAGCTAGTCAGTGGAAGGGAGAGATGCTGGCTAAAAAAACAATTATTTGCTTAGATTAAGATTGCCATCATGAGCTGTTAATGAGAAATATTTAAGAGTATCATTTCAGTAATTTTAGAACCACTGATAAAATCCTTTGGTACCTTGGCCAAAGTAAATTTGAAATTTGTTTGAGTTTTACAAGTATGCTGACATGCCATCTTGGCATAGTAAACATTATGGACTTAAACAGAGATGTGCGTTTGTATCTGTTATTATTTTTACTAGCAGTAGTATTGGTTCGTAACTGTCACGTCTCTTTGAGTGATTTTATGCAGGGAAGAGAAGGATAATATCCCATTTGTCATGATCTTCATGAGATAATGGGACTTGAATAGTTCTCAACAACACAAAATCATTGTAGAAATAAGATGTGGTGAGTGTATGTAAGCTGCCCTGAAAGTCTTGAAAGACAGTTGAGAAATCAAGTAAATGCATGTTGTTTTGTACAAAATAATAATGAACTGCTTTCTCTGGGAGTCCAAATATTATACAACATTACAACTAATGATTAGGGGAAGATCAAAAGAAATGAATAGCTACCCTTGGCAGAGCTTGGGCCTTTATTCTGTAACAGTGCCAGTTCAGAATGATGGATATAGTGAGCTATCAAATCACATGCAGCAAAGCTTCACATATTTTATATTTTCATTTCATTTTCCTCCAGATGAGCTTTTGCCACCCAGATAGGGCAAGCTAAATAATGAGATTTCCCTGAGGCAATTGTTAATTTACCCATCCCAGCACTTTTGGGGTGAGGGTCTAGCAGAGGAAATGGGATGTATATGGGCATGAAGCTATTTAGGCCCGTCTGTCATCACTTGGAAGAACCTCCGGTAGAAAACGTGTGCCAAACATGTGTGGGTTTTCTACCTCAAAGTGCTGCCTGACCTGTCAATTACAATAAAACCGGCTGAGGACCTTGGAAGGCAAATTGCATACTCAGTTGGCTCTTTCTAGGCTCGACAATGGCAGCTCTATTAAACCCAGGGAGTCAATCTTCCTCACACCAAGAAAAGCAAGACCCTCAGGAATAGATGCCAAGCAAGTCACTGCCTAACAAATGGTCAGGATCTTTGTAATATACACAGCCTGACTTCAAGTATTTGTGTTTACATCCATATTCCTTCTTTTAGCCATGTTCAATATATATACACACAATCAAGAGCTTTGGTTTATTTGCTTTAATCACACTGCAAGAGAACGGAGAGCCCTCGTTTGATGAACAAGATGGCACACTGACAGCCCTCGGCTTCACGCCTGGCGTGCTGACAGGCAGGCTTCAAACAGAGCCATCCCACCTAGTTGCGCCAAGGGACTAAGCCTTCATTTTGAATTGCCTGGTTTGGCCACCACACAAGTCATGAGCATATCACTGACCATTGCTATGTTCTGAGACTTTCTGGCACGTCCCCTACGCCACTCAGGTTTTAATTTCTACCTAAACTTCAGATTCAGGATACACTTTGTGACACAAGGATAGTAGTGGTTGATAGGTTAAATTAGGACCAGGGGATCCAGATTCAAGGCCACATTGCCTCTGGAAGCTTCCAGGTGACTTGGGGCCATCTGCGGCTTCTTAGCCAGGAGAACTATCAACAACTCTTTGAGCTGTGGAGAAGGTGAAACAGAAATCTAACAGGGAAATATTTCTGAAAGGAAGAAGGCAAAAAGATGACTCTAATCAAGTGATGGCATTAATCACTTCAAAATGTGGCTCTTTTTAGAAATAGGCACACAAGTGTGATGGCCTGGAATACAAATTCAATAAATAAATTAAAAAGTGTTAATGTATCATAGCCAGAATCTTGAATTTTCTTTCCATTCCTGTGGATGACCTGCTACTTCCTCCTATCTTCCTGGCTAAGTAAGCCATGCCCAGGGCCAATAGGTAGCTTAAGACTTCACACTGCCAATAAATTTATGAAGAATCCAGTCCATTCTTTCAACCTTATCCCAATTCCTGCAGTTTTGCAGCTTTGAAACAGATGGTTCTGAGGAAAATTCTATCCTGTTCAAGGTATCTTTCAGTTTCAGGGCATCTGCTAAACAAGTGGGGTGCTCATAGGTGCAAATATGATGCCTGATCGCTACCAAAATGTGAAGACTTCCTACCTCCTTGATTTGAATGTTGTATTGTTTTTTTAGTGAAAGAAATATATCCTGGAAAATAACATTTTTTGCTATGTTGCTATGGATGAGCTATGGATGAGCACACAGGCACAAAGCCAGACACCGGCTTTAAAGCAATTGTACAACTCTCAGCCCTTGTGAAACATCTATCTTGACTGTCTTTACAACCCATAATGATAATTTCTCCTTCCCCAACATATTTGCAATATAGGAAAAGTACAGCAGCAAAGGTCACTGTCCCTAATAATGTGGTTTTTATTTATTTATTAAATTAGTATGTCACCCATTTCTCTGTCACAGGATGCTGTGCAGTTTACAAGATAATAAAAGCAGTAGTGTAAAACATTAAAACAATAAATACAACATTAAAATTGGGATCTTCTATTCTTTTGCGTTTCTTTGATTTCTGCCATCAAAATCTTCTAAGGCAAGGACATCAGTTCTGCTGGAGGCTGAGGAGGTAGGAATACACAAACAGTTGTGTTGTCCTTTAATCCATCAAAACAGCATAGGGCATATTGGTCAGAAAACAAATTCAAAAATTGGACAGGGACAACCAGTTATTTCCTACTTCTCTTTTTCTTGCCAAACTGCTGATAACCCCAAGTGCTGAGTTTCAGGTGAATGAGAAGATTTCATAAGGGACTGCATGTCGGAAGTTGAATTTTGGTGCCAAGTTTTTAATGTTTATGGTCTTAATTTCCATGCATTATGCTGCTTTATCATTGATAATGTTTTATTTGTGTTTGGGAGCTGCCCAGAGTTCAGTATAATATGGGCAGCTATATAAACATTTTAAATAAATATAATAGAGACAGGCATCTTTCTTTGTCTACATGAACTCATTTGGATCAGGAGTTACACAGTGTCTGTTTGAAATGCAAATAGAAGCAATTAAAATTTTTGATTTAAAGTTTGTCTGCTTGGAATAATTTACATAACTCTTTTGACAAGCTAAGGATGTTTCTGATTGCATTCTCACACTCGTTCCAGTTTGTGCCATCGGAAGAGAAAAGAGAGGATAAAATAGTTTCTGCATGTAGCTTCTTTGGCCAACTTGTTCCTACTTTGGCAATTGGAAATCTGGGATTTACTTACTTTCAAAATATCAGACAGTCCTGTCTACTTGAAGGTTTGAAACTGACAGTCCAGGAAATGGAGAAGAGCCAGCATATTGATACCAGATTTTTCTTTACAATTAACTCACTAAGAAGAACTGCTAACTAAAAAGAAATTAAAGGACAAGGTCATGGTATAGAGGTAGCATTTCTTGAAAGACAGATCAAGCTGATTCAGTGGATTGGGGTCATTCAATTTCTATACGATCTTCCATTAAGTTGACATTGTTTTATTTGTCACCACTTCTTTAGAAAAATCAAAAGGGGGAAAAATGCAAGTATCTGCTAAGGATGTTTATAAACATTCCCTTCATATAAAGGATGTTTTCCAGCAGACCAATCTAGTAGATTAGCTAATCCCCTTTTAGAAAGTTTAAACAAGCTTGCAGATGCAAGTTGTTTTGTCAAGATCTGCTGAGACTAATGATGAAGGGATGCGCCTCCAAGAAGTTAGATTATCCTCAAAGGACACTGAAAAACTGGCGTGTTTTAAAGGAAGGAGACCAGAATATGGAGGAGTTTAGAAAGCAAGTCCAGTGAGGAACAGTAAAAAGTGTTCGTCTGTTTAGACAGTGGAAAATATGGGAGAAGATTGAAAGGTGTATGTAAATGAGTATATAAAAGAAGGACAGGGTAAGGAAAAGAAGACAGCTTTGCTGTCAGACAAAGCACATCCCATAATACTCAAGCCCTTGATTTTAGATGGCAATGGGGACTGGAATTTCATTAAGACATTTCATTGTAAAACATGAGATCGTGAGACTGCACTGTTTAACATTGGCAGTTCTAAGGTCCCAGTTGCAGTTGTTAAGTGATAAATACATGAGTCATTAAGTGAGGACCTCACATGACCATGACTTCTGACTTCTTACCAGCTTTCCTTGTGATTTTGCTTGTGGGAAGCCAGCAGGGAATGTCAGAAGTCGTGGTCACGTGGTCGCTGAAATATGAAGACTGATCGTAACTACCCCTTGTTCAACACTGTTGTAAGTTTGAACATTTTCTGAACAAATATTTGTTAAACAAGGACCACCTGCATGCATTGCCTAATGAACTAGCACAGTAATCACATTATTTAATTAAAATAATCCCTCGCATCTAGAAAGGCAGTACATTAGAGAAGAACAGTACTTATTTATTTAGATATGCAATCTTCTACTTATATTCCCAGAACAATCTACAGTACAGAAATCAGTAGTAAAATCCAAGCAGTTGTGTGCATCTGTATATGCATGTTTGTTTCTCCAATCATAGAATAGAAAGATGGCAAGCAATGACCTGTGTATGGAATGCCCAGTGACATGTATATGGAATGCCACCCAGTTTTACCTCCTTTTCAGCTAATACTATATATGTGTTCCAAATCTGTACCTGATCAAAGTAATGAAGGCCAATGGGTTGAACAACATTCCAGTTGTGGGGTAGGTATTATTCAAGAGTGCTTATATAAGTGGCATTCAGCCTATATTGGAAGGTCTTTGTCATTCTTTCGGGGGTACTCATGGGATCCCCACAATCCCTGGAGGAGACTCCTTTTATTCTTCTAGATTAATACACAAACTGTGAGTTTCTGGGCTGGGGAAGCTACACCAGTTTGTACTTCGATAACTTCGCAGTTGGATTGAGAATGAGCTGCAGAGGGAACTACCTTTCAAGACAATTCAGAAACTTTAAATAGTTCAGCTGTAAAATTAGTAATTGGATCTGACTGATAGGATCATGTTGCCAAAGTTTCCATCAGCTGAATTAGAAGCCAGCCCATTTCCAAGCCAAATTCAGGATTTGGGATTTTTTTTTATAGCTCTAACTGGTTTAAAGTTGGTATGACACAGAATGAATTTTTGTGCATTGGACTGAGAGGTCCTGTACCGTATAAGGTCAAGATAGGTACAACTTCTTTGACCCAGTCAATCATTGCAAATGGGCATCTGCTTGAGAGTATCTACTACTGGAATAATCTTGAGACTGAATATTAAACTATTTTTGTTCTCATTTTAGAACTATCCTTTTTGTTTACTTTATGAAAAATAACTATAGGGTATGGTATCTCTGATGCAGAAGCAGAGCGCCATCTTGTGGACAGTAAACATTAAATTTTTAAAAAATGTCTTCTGGTTGACCCACAGACAACGAATTTAGAAAGTGTCTTTCCAGACTAATTGTTATAAGAAATTAAATCAAGGGTGGAGGATGTAAAATAGATTATCATATAATTTTGCATTTTCTAAGTCACTGTTTTCAGAATTGAAAACAAAATCAGGATATGGATAATTAGCTATAAACCTTGTGCTTGTAAAATTAGAATAAGCTCCATTAGTTTCAATGCATCTCACCTTTGTACATGTTCTTGTGCTGAGCTATGATACTCAAATGTTACAGAAAGCTCAGGAATAAACCTTGCAATATCCAATAAAAATGTTTTTCCAGTTTTGCAACATGTTATTTCCTATCTTTCTCACATGTCCCACATGCTCTATGTACAGGTTTTAGACTAAATCCTTGGCTTTCTGAGCATGCATTCTGCCAGAAAACTTAGCCAACTCAGAAATCTTAGATCTACAGCTTTGCTCTGCTATTGGGCACATTGTAAGATGAGAGTGGTGTTAGTCTCTGGTGGCAACAAAATACATCGTATATCTTAACAGAATTGATCAGAACAGAATAACAGAGTTGGAAAGCACCTTGGAGGTCTTCTAGTCCAACTCTCTGTTCGGGCAGAAAACCCTATACAAGTGATGGTTAACCTTTTTGGCACTGAGTGCCGAAACTGGAGCGAGTGCTCGTGCCGGAGCGCCAAAACCTGCAAGAGAGCAGCTGGCTGGTGCGCATGCATGCGGCGGCCGGCTGAACTTCCGGATTCCAGTGCATGCATGTGTTTGGCCAGCTGGTCTTCGCGCAAAGTCCAGCTGACATGCCAGAACCCAGAAGAGCAGCTGGCTCTGTGTGCCCCCTCTGGCACACGTGCCATAGATTCGCCATCATGGCCCTATACCATTTCAGACAAATCGTTGTCCAATTTCTTCTTCAAAAGCTGAAGTGTTGGAGAACCCACAACTTCTGGAGGGGATGAAATAATTTGCAGCTCTTGAAAGCTGATGCTTTTTAATAAAACCTGTTAGTTGATAAAGGTGCTACCAGGAGTAGGAATAGGATTGTAACCAAGGTTAACATGAGACCAACAGTCAAATAAACAATACCCAAATTAAGAAACTGCCGAAGACGCCAACAGCAAACAGCTCAATCAAAGAATCTCTAAGATGACTCCCACCAACATTGACATGTAAGCCACTAGAATATAAACTCACAGCAAATTGCACTCCTTAATAACACTGATGATGTTACCTAATTTGGAAATGAAACATCTGCAAATAAACAAGCAAGCTCAGAGAGCACCAAGGACCCCTCATGTCAATCCTGAGCTACAAACATTCTCCTTTATTGTAACTCCCATATTTTGTTTTTACAGCTCTGCTATTTTTATGTTGTCATTTACATTTTCATCTCGTGACACTTTAGGGAAATACTGATAATAGAGTAAGATTAAAGATCCGACAGAAATATTTAGGAAAACTTTACATGCAACTACTGTGTTCAGAGAAGTAGTTTCTCTGAATGTGGTTGAATTCTGCTACCATATGTTGTATGTAAAATGAGGCAAACTTTAACTACCCACTGTTAATCCACCACCAATCGCAATAAATTATTATGTCTGTCTTTTATTTTTTTAGTATTATGTTTTAATGTTTTTATTTACTGATCGGTGACCATAATAAAGATTGATTGATTCAGGAACAGCCAACTTCAGGTATTCATACTGATTGCTATATTGCAAACCAGAATTCCACTTTTTTTTCATCACAGGAAATCAATATATTTGTTGTAATGATGGAATACTGCATATTATATATTGGTTGCCCATTCAAGACATATAGTACTTGATAACATTGTGTTACTTGATTACATAGTACAAGACTTTGGAGTACTCATATCCAAAGACCTAAGTGCCAGAGCCCACTGTGACCACATTGCCATAAAAGCACTAAGAGTTGCTAATCTAATCTTGCGTAGCTTCTTCTCTGGCAATATTACACTGCTAACATTTGTTAAAACAATTCTGGAATACAGCTCACCTGTCTGGAACCCACACTGCATATCAGACATTAATACAATCGAGAGAGTCCAGAAATATTTCACAAGAGTCCTCCACTTCTCTGCTCGCAATAAAATACCTTACTCCACCAGACTTGAAATATTAGGATTAGACAATTTACAACTATGTCGCCTCCGATCTTATCTAAATGTAGTTCATAAAATCATATACCAAAATGTCCTACCTGTCAATGATTACTTCAGCTTCAACCGCAACAATACACGAGCTTGTAACAGATTGAAACTTAATGTAAACTGTTCCAAACTCGACTGCAGAAAATACGACTTCAGCAACAGGGTGATAAATGCCTGGAATGCATTACCTGATTCTGTTGTTTCTTCCCCAAACCCCCAAATCTTTAACTTTAGATTATCTACAGTCAACCTCTCCCCATTTCTAAGAGATCTGTAAGGGGCATGCATAAGTGCACCACTGTGCCTAGCGTCCCTGCCCTACTGTCCCATTGTCTTCATTTATCCATACTTTTTTTTGCTTATGTTATGTTTATGTTATGTTTATACAAACAACTGCTATCCTATTCTGTTTCACTCTTATCTTTGAATTCCAGTGTCAACCTGTCCATTTCAGCACAAAACAATATTTTGTTTAATACTTCTTCTTTGTTTTTCCCCTTTTGTGCGAAGGCCAGTCTTGCTGCCCTTAGAATGTGTAATATTAGATATAATGTTCCCTTGTTATGTTTGTCCTTTTTAATACCCAGTAAAAACAGTTCTGGCTTTAACTTTATATTTTGCATTAACATCTCTGCCAGCCATTGTTTAACCTGGTGCCAAAAATCTCAGGTTTTTGGGCATTCCCACCACATATGATAAAAACTCCTTGGCATTGCTTTGTATTTCCAATACATCGGTGAAAGGTTTTTGCTCATTTTGGCAAGTCTCATAGGTGGGAGATGCCACCTGTAAAACATCTTGTATAGATTTTCTTTATACTAATGTAACTAATGTAAGTTTTCTATTTCTCTCCCATAATTCTTGCCAGTTATCTAAATCAATACTGTAACCAAAATTTTTGCCCCAAGTTAGCATAGTTTCTTTCACTTATTCTTCAAACATAGCCTGTTCCAGGAGAAATTAGTATATTTTTTATCATCTTCTCCTCTGTTCCTAACAGAATTTTATCTAGTTCCATAGACTCTGTTTTTATGCCCCAATCTTTCCTATCTTTCATGTATCGCGATTGTACTTGGAGGTATGCCCACCATTCAAGTTCTATACCTTCTTCATATAGATTTTTCCTAGACGTCAATTCTTCTCTTTCATTTAATATATCTTTATACGTAATTACACTTCCTAATTGTATAAAATTTGGGTGTATAAACATCTTCAATATAGATAGCCAATTTGGAATTTCCATATAGTTGCATTGTTTGATTTTGACCCAAACATCTAATAGTGCCCGTCTAATGTAATGCTTCTGGAAGTACTGGTGAACCTTATGTTTTCCTTCCCAGAGAATAGCATGCCACCCTATCTGCATGTCATGGCCTTCTAGCATTAGTAACCTCCTATTTTTTAGATGTATCCAATCTCTTGCCCATGTGAGTG
>JANHGD010002217.1:78573-88648 GCA_027560375.1 Imantodes cenchoa
TATTCCAAGTGTGGCCTTACCAAGGCATTATAAAATGGTATTAACACTTCACGTGATCTTGATTCTATCCCTCTGTTAATGCGGCCTAGAACTGTGTTGGCTTTTTTGGCAGCTGCTGCACACTGCTGGCTCATATCTAAATGGTTGTCCACTAGGATTCCAAGATCCCTCTCACAGTTTCTACTGTTGAGCAAGATACCACATATACTGTACCTGTGCATTTTGTTTTTCTTGCCTAAATATAGAACCTTATTTTTTGGCAAGTTTGAATGTTATCCAGCCAGGTAATGCCAGGTCTTCCAGAAAGCAATAAAGCCCAGAGAACACCAAGAAGCTAACTGTTCAACTCTTGAGCTGCATATATTCCTTACTATTGGAACAGAGTAAAACAGCAGCAGTTAAAACATGGCTCTTCTGAGCTAAAAATAAGGGCAGACCAACATAAGCACGAACAGTGCTTGCAGTATGAAATTAAAGTACATAGGTCACTGGCTAAATAACACACAAACCAATAAGAACTGAAAGTCATTATGATTATCCTTGTTTAGGAAGAGAAATGGCTTTTAAAATATGTGAATTGACAAACTGGTATATATGTTCTTTATTGAGGTTGTTTAGGACAGGAAAATTTTCATTTTCTGGGACCAAGGTTTACCATCCATCTTATTAGGATGCCAATATTGAACTCAACTGATTGAGCAATATTGACTTGAAGCTGAAGATGTGCCTTTAAGAACTGGCATATTTTGGCAGGAAGCCATCTCTGAGAGCAACGAAGCATGGGGTGCTCTTCAATCACTGGTGGAAAACAACTTAAATGTAGTATATAAATAAACACACCAACACGAATTCTATACAAAACCTGAAATATTTTACTTTTAAAATTTTGATCTAAGTTTACTTAGATTTCATGGACTTGATACAAGAGCATTTGATATGAATTGGTAAATAAAACACTGTAATAGATAGCCACAATAAACTTTGTTAGAAATGTACATGTTGTGAAAATAATAATCATAAACATAATAATAATAATAATAATAAAACCAGCATGATGTCTGCGTTATATTATATAAATGCTTGACAATAACAGTATACTAGGGAAGCTTTAAAAAACTTGCTTAACTCTGGGGCCCTATTCAACTAACATTTTTGACGCCAAGAATTCAGACCCAGTCCCTCACCATAACTAGAAAGGTCAGTTAATAAGGCCTCAGTTGTTTTCTATAGCTGTTTTATTTTTTCCTCATGGACATCACATCCAGGTAATGTGTATATAAACAAAGCTCATAAGAAATGTACAAATATAAAAAGCTACAAACATTAATAAATTACATCATCACAAAACACAGAAACACTTCACAAGGTGCTAATAAAATAATTGTATCCCCTCATAATACAAGAATTGAGACAAGGAGCTGGTATTATAAAGTCGAAGATTCTTCTTCATATTGTATCTTAAATAGATAATTTTGTACTATTATTTGATTCTGTATAAGGCTGCACAAAGTTTTACTTGTTTTTCAGGCAATGCCAAAATTAAAAAAGGGAGAAAAAGGAATTAAAAACAAAGTATCTCTTTCAGAGTCAAGAACCTAAAATACTCGGCAAAATACTCAGCAAAAAATTTGTATAAAGGTTAATGAACTATTCTATAGAAAGAAATGTCTAAAGATACTTTGATCTTATAAAAAAGAAGGTATTTTAAAAAGCTATTTACAGGCTACATTCTATGAAAAAAATATGCTTTCAGACACGTATCTATAATTGAAAATCTGGAATTGCCTGAGAAACAAATGCAACGCCTTAAGGCTACAATCCTGTACATAGTACTCTACACATGAGAGTAAGTTCTATGGAACACAACAGGTTTGCTATCTGAGTAAACATGCATAGGATTGTGCTCTAAGTGTTTATATGCAGACAAGCTAGTTTAATGTAAAATATAATGCATTCTACACCAAACACTAAGAGAATTCAGAAGCAATAAGTATCCAGTTAAACTGTCAATAAGCTTGGCTCTCATCCAGCCTGACCCTTAGGTGAGCACAGCCCTTGTTCCTTCAGACAAGCATATCTGAAAGGAATTGCTTGGATGGATGTGAATGTCAGAATACCTCTCTGATAGGGCTTGCACATTCTTTCTACTTCATTACAGGACTTGCAACTGTGGTTATATATAAAAAGCTGATCTATTATATTACTAAATGGATTCATAAGCTCTAAAAAGTTTGTGTGTATTCCTTTCTAGGGGGGAAATAATCTTGTTTGGGGCCCTTTTTTCTCCTGATATGCAGCTCAAGGAAAGGGTTTGGTCATAGATCAGAAAATAAGTGCTTGGGGTCCCAGGACAAGAGCTTCTTTGCTTGATTTGTTTACACGATCCAGGGATTAATCCATGATCCAGGGAAATGGAAGTGAAAAAAGAACCATTGTCTTCATCTGGTTCATCTCAAGATAACATAAGTGATTTATGAGGTAAATCATCAGTCATGAACTTAAGTGTGAACTGCTAGAGGGAGATTAAAAGTCCCTTCAAAGAAATAAGGAAAGAGATATTTGACTAAGGATGCCATTTTATAAGATACTAATAGCACTTAGACTTATATACTGCTTCATAGTCTTTTACAGCCCTCTCTAATGATGATGATGGTGATATGCCTGCTACCCACTCACAAAGGTTTCACAAAGGAAACTGACTCTTTGTCACTTTGCAGAACAAAGGCCCTGGCAGCAGTAGGTGAACCTGGCATCTCTTTTCCTACATATTCTCCAATGTCACATGTTATCAGTGCATTATAATCACCCAAGCAGAAGCTACAATGCTATCATCAAGTTAAATGGTGTATACTATCCTACCATGAAATTAAATTAATGGGGATATAATTTCGAAACAGCAATGCTGAATAAAAAATATATATACGGACATGGGGAAAGAAATACTTCCAGTTTCCATGGTCATGTAAACAAATTTTTAGCTAGATCAGGTGAGAGAGAGAAAAACAAAAAAAAAATCATCAAATTCAGACTGGATGTAAACACATTAATCCATTAACTATGGTTTACAAAAACACAGTGGCTCTATTCACACAACGTGAGAAGCTAAAGCAAGCAATGACAGTTTAAAATGATGGCCCACGCAACACACTAAGATATAGTAAAATTGATTTGATTTTGCTTTAGCCTCCCTAGGCTGTAAACCATGTTATATAAGTACAGTCAAGAGTCAGTGTTCTCAGACTGACTTTGAGGTACCAATTGATTTGTAATGTTTTACTCAATTACACATAATTGTGGGAGTTTAGCAGGGAGAGAAGAGTTCTTTCTGTTTGCTGATCTTTAATTCCCATCATTCATTGATATTCAATTATGAGAACAAAGACATTGAGCGTGGAAAACATACCATAGGACCAAAGTTTATATATATATATATATTCCGTTTATATATATAAACAGTGGGAGTGCTAAAAATTTATCAGTGAAAAGAGATGCAAACCAACACTAACCAAAACTAATTAAAAACCCCTTTTGATGTCCAAGGAACTGCATTAATTACTTATATCCAAATCATTACCCAATTAAATTGGATTTGTAATCCATAATGTTTTTAAAAAATCATCTTGCATTGCACATAAAATAAACTAAGTCATCCATAGTTCTCCAATGTCTGGTTATAGGGAAAGTTTTAGCAGTGCTGAAGTGCAATTTTAACTTCTCTTCTGAATAAAACATATTTATCATGAGCCAGATAAAGAAAACTAAATTATTTCTTTATGCATATTGTTTCATGCATGTATCGTATCTCAAATAGTCATGGCATAATTTTTTTCCCCTTGTCTGCAAGTCAATATGAGAAACTTTTTTTAAAACTCTGCCTTTCAACCAGATACCTCTTTAAAATTGATTCAACTTTGATAAAAGAAGCATAATTGAAATGAATGTGCATACGTTAAAAACAACGGCTTTTTCCTCACTTATAAACAAGTTAAAGGGATACTTTCCTAAAACTGGAATGATCCTCAGTGTCTTGGAGTATTAACTTTTTGCGAACTAGTCACTCTCAGCAATTTGAGAAAGGACATCTATATTAAAAAATATTTATAGCAGTATCTGTACAGGTTTTAACTGCCGAAAGTTAAAAAGAATTTATTAAAGTGGTGGCAAAAAGTTAACTGGTATTGTCCCTAAGATGTTGCACAATACTACTGGAGTCCTTCAAGAGTTGAAGAGCTAGCGTGACAGCTCAGGATATGTTGAGCTTTGATAGTCCCAATTATGACCGGATTTTAAAGGAGAAGTTTCCCATTCCGATGAATTTTCAAAATCTTCCCAAGCCTTTGTTTAGCTGTAGCCATGCCTTTTTTTGTACGTTTCCCTGGAAGTAATAAAAGAGAGACAAGGTAAGGCAGAAAACAATAGCAGCAGCAACCAAAAGAAACTAGAAGTTGAAGACCAAGAAGGATGAAACAAATACAATTGAAAATTGATTTATAAAACATTCAACTGCATTTCTCTTCAACACAAAAGCATTTAATATCCAATATCCAGTTAAATGCTTTAAGCATCTCTACCAGCCCCATAAGGCTGAGGATGAAGAGACGAGTTGTTTATACCTAATCAATTCAAAACTGAAGCGATATTTTAATCTGATAATTCCCAAATCCTCTATATTACTGAACGACTCTACGCCTTGGATTAAGCAGCACATACATCATTAAATTACTGCAGCTCTAACTAACTTTTGAAGTACAAATGATCTATCAGAAATGACACACCACAGAAGGAACTATTATTGTATTGTCTTCTACACTAAAGTATAGTAGAATTGTCTTCATCTGTTGAGAAAAAGCTTCTTAATTATTCCATTTTATCCTAAATTAGTTTATGAAACTGATTTATGAAACTGGTACTTTCAGATTAGTGCTTAGATTTTATAACAAGTAGTAAATGATGTCATCTTCAATTCATTTGAATTTTTAAAAGTATTCTCTATATGACATCTCCTGCCTCCTCCTTTCATTGCTGCTTCTGGAATTAGGAAAGGTTACAATTTGATCTACATTTGGACCCATTTCCTAAGTGTTTCTGTGGATAATTTAATCTGTTACACATTGTTTTGTCCATTCATGCCTCTCTCTATAATAAAACAAATACCCCATATGTGCCAATATACTGGATGATCAATTCAGGTTATAAAAATAATTACTTTCAGATAAAAATGAGTACAAGGTTTTTATCTGAACAGCTACAACAAAATCTCTGTGGGTTTTGTGAATAAACTGTCAGTGACTTGTAAAACCAAAGATTTACTTTACATAGATTTTTCAGGATGAGTAAGAAATACAGAGACTGATTATTCATGTTTTATGTTAGTCAAAATCCAATGCAATCATACTATTGAAAATACACTAGTCTTCTCCAAATTAATGCCGTCAATATATTTGAACAACAGTTCTCAGAATTCCTAGTCAAAGAAAAAAAAACCAGAAAAGGAGGCATTTAATCATTGAGAATAAACGTGGAAGATGACTTCAAACTAGGCTTTCTCAGGTGCTGTTGCAATATCAGGTTAAACCTAGGGCTTTTTCAAAGGCTGCCAGGATAAAGAATCAAGTATTAACAGAAGCTGCATTTCTGTAAATGTAAAATCCAGTTGTTACTCATCTAGTTCTTCAGAAGTGTTCCACATCTGTTCACCTTTCCAAACATATATGAACAAATGTCTGGAATATTTACAGCACCAGGAAAGAAAAACAAAACGGATCTTGTGGAAGCCATCTGTTCACCTTTTTTTCAGCTGAAATATCCATATGATTCCAAAGTACTAGATGCTCCTAGTTTATACTACCTGTATGATTTTTTCTGTGCCATATTTCTTTACTGAGAGTACTGCAAGAAACTGAGATTTGCCAAATACTATATGTATGATAATTGTTGGGCAGCAGCTAAATGTTCTGAAAACTATTAAAAGTTCATGTACTCTGATTTTGGTTATACCTTAAAACAGGGGTCCCCAACCCTGGGGGCCGTGGCCCATTATCAGACCGTGGTCTTATTTGGAATTGGGCCATGTGAGTGGCTAGTGGAGCAAATGCAACTTGCACAAGTGGCGGGCCGGTGATCATTTGCGCACATGCATGTGTGTGTCGGTCTGCCACCTATGCAAGTTGAGCTGCATGCTCGTGCGCCAGCCCACTGCTCACACAAGGGCTGCGTGCATGTGCGCCGACTTGCCACTCATGTGGTCCAGTTCCTTCCTCCTCCAGCTGCAAAAGTTGGAGACTGCTTCCTTAACAGATCCTCACATTTTATAAATTTGATTGAATGAATGCCTAACTAAAGAAAAGGTGAAATCTTTCAAGGTTTTCCCTTAGACTGATCAGAAATGCCTCATTGGTTTTAATATATTCAGATTAGTAGTTTTGCAAAAAATTGCAAAACTAAGGTGGAACATTTAAAAACTTAGTTGAATTTGAAAAGCTTGTAACACAAAATTCAGAACACTGAGTAAATTATTATGGAAATGTGACTCAAAAGTTAAACATGTCAAAGATTGTATAATTAAATGGATTCATAAGCTAAGCATGACAATTAATATGTAACAATGAGAATACTCATTAAATATAAATATTATTTACTACAAATATTAGAAATGTCTATGGAGATTCTCAGTCATCCAGGTCATTGTTGTCTTTTTCAATATGAATATTACATTCTTTTATAATAGAGATCTTGGATAAAATAGAAATTCACTGTTAATTATTTATTATGACTTTTATTATACCGCTCCTGTCCGTTAATTACTGAATATGGATTTCATATTAACAATGGTTTTTAAGGGCTTCACTGATAGAAAAACATATTTATATGCAGCATTAATCCAACGCAACTTTGAAAGTTATTCCATTTGATGTAGCATGTAAATCTCTTCCTTTTTTTTTCTTTTTTCTTGATTGTGCTTTTGAGTTAAAGAAAATAAGTAAAACAAAATAGGATAATAATGAAAGACATGTTGAGATATGTAAGCCGCTCAGAGTTACCCTATGTTAAGATGGGTGGCCAATAAATTTTATAAAAAGGTAAATAATAAACAAACAAATAAACAAACAAACACATAAATGAATAAATAAATAATTTTGAGCCTCACCAAAAAAAAACTTTGATTGGCTGACCAAATCTTACACCATTCTTGAGACAAATCTATGGAAAGTACCTTTGGCAGCTGCATTATTCTGTGATGATGATGAGGCTCTCCGTTGTGTAAGGAAAACTCCCGGAGCCATGGCCTGAGGGCCTCTGTTCATTTGGGCCACCCCAAGTGTGCTGGCGCCAGCTGTATACTCATGGTCTGCTAAACTACTGCTATGGCACTCCAGCCGAGGTTCAGGAGAGCTGCCTTCCTGAGGGATTTTATTGGCATTGTTGGGAGATAGTTTCTTTTTGGTATTCTTTTTCTTCTTGCCCTTTTGCTCCTCCTTTCACATGATGAGAGAAGGGGAGGGGGAGAGAGAAATAACAATCATTAGCTTTCAAAAGTGATAGTCATTAAGGAAAGTGTCCTGAGGTAGGAGTAGAGCAGGCAGAGTTAAACAAATCATGAGCCTACAGTCATTACATTCCCAGAAATTATACATCCAATCCCTCTTGAATTCTGTTGAGCCTTATATGACGCCAATTTAATACTGAACTTTAGTCGACTAGATTCTTGTGTATAGGCTTAAGCAATAAATCTTCTGAACTGCAAAGTAAAATATGGCCCCGATTCTTTGCACCTGACACCTACTCAAATATATATGTAAGAAAAGTGAGCATTGAGAAAAATGCAGACCAAGAGGTATAATTGAACATTTTTAAAAAATACATGAGGAGCTGATTTTCTAATCTCACACCAAATTGATTTTCCAGAACCATTCATGGGAGTTGATCCTAAAATTTTCCATTGACATTTGCCTGTTGTGTAACTTTTTCCATGAATTGTGTGTGTTGTATCTCTGTAAGTATTTTAAGATTGCTGAAAACATATTAACAATTAGAACTGTTTTATACTTTTTAGAAATCATGTGATTTCTTTGTGATACACTGACAAAATATTAAGAAATGAAATGTGCTATTTAGCTTTTAGATGTCATGCATATTATCAAATATCTTGCTAGACAGCCGCTACACTTTAAAAATAAACAAACCAGGAAGCCATGGACTTCATTGAGAAGTGATGTGAAATAATAATATCACCCCCCCAAAAGTGCAGAATTGGTTCCTGAAAAGACACCACCTTTACTCTCCATAAATCCTTAATGCAGATCAATTGATACAATTTCAAAAACCGATTCAGCAGAAAAAAAAAGATAGCCCATTTGCCTTTTGGAAAATAATCACCTTTGGGACTAAGAGTTGCAGCAATCCGAAAGCTTATTTTGCTTTACTTTGCTGCCCTGTATGTAGTCCTCTAATACAGAGGTCACCAACCTTGGCAACTTTATGAGGTATTGACTTCAAATCCCAGTCAGGCTGGCTGAGGAATTCTGGGAATTAAAGTCCACATCTCATAAAGTTGCCAAAACTGGAGACTCTGCTCTAATAGGTGCATTAGAACAATGCATTGTGATGGGATTGGCATGTTTACCTGAACTGGGCTGAAGACAACTCCGAAGGACCCTTCTAGGGCAACCTGGAGAGTAAGTATGTAAAGTGAGCTGCTTCACTGGAGAAGCAGTGAGTAGAGGGACTGTGCAGAGAAAAGGAGGACCAAATGGCAACAGAGGCAGAGTGATAAGGGGAGCAGCAGATCAGCGGCTTCCTTCAGGTATCTGTATTATCCTTTAGGAGGTAAAATCAATATAAATTCCAAAAAGTCCTTCCCTTTGAAAGATTAACATGGCATTCCAAGCAGAGTTCTCAAAATGATTTAGAGAGACAATGGCTGGTTCTCCATATAATTCTGAGGATTGTAGAATAGAATAAGTCTTTAGACCAAAAGCAAGCCCTCCTTTGATAAATCTTCTCATTGGTCATTTGTTCACGGAAAACAATATTCCATGAAATGTTTTCAAAAAGAAACATTTTGGGATAGTGATGGTTAGGGCCCTATTTGGAAAGCTTACCTGCTGAGATAATTTGGCAGCAGCTGCTGCCAGTCCAGTTTCAATAGAAGCAACCCTTGTACCTTCTCGGACTGGTCTGTCCTGCCGTGGTACTGATGGACCAACTCTTGCTAAATGCAGAAGAAGAAATAAACAGTAAAGCTAACAAGTAATGGAATGCATATACAATTCACATATCTTGCTAATGACAGGAATATAACTATGTCAGGCACTACAAAGAAACAAATACAAACCCTGCAATATAAAAAATAAAGCCTGAGCTCTGGTGGCACAGTGGTTAGAATGCAGTATTGCAAGTTAACGAGGGGTGGGTTCTTCCCGATTCGGACCAAATCGGCCGAACTGTTAGCGACCCGCTGGTGATGTGAAGATGATGTCACAGATCCGGTTCTGTCTGTGTTGGTCCGTGTGCACCACCATCTTTTTTTCGTAATTTTCGGTAATTTTTTCGGTGTTTGGATGGCTTCTCCTTGTCCTCTGCTCTGAAAAAAGCTCTCCCGCCCGCCTGCGGGTTAATACCGACCTTTATTTCTTCACCCAAAGCAGAGCTGAACAACTCCTCAGCTGTGTTTCAGGCGGAAACCACCTTCTGAGCCTGTGCAGAAGTGAATTCGCACAAATGGGAGTGCAAGTGCGAGCGGAGCGAGCCGTGCCGAAGATAAGGGGAAGCCACCCCTGAAGCTAATTGTATTTGCAGTCTGGAGTTTGATCCTTATGGGGCTCAAGGTTGACTCAGCCTCCCATCTTTCTGAGGTTGGTAAAATGAGGACTCAGATTGTTGGGGGAAATAGGCTGATCCTGTAAACTGCTTAAAGAGGGCTATAAAGCACTGTGGGGCAATACATGTAAGTCTAAGTGCTAATGCTATTCCTATAAATATACTGGCTGGACTCCCATATACTATTAAACCTAGATTAAATAAACATATTTCTATGATCATATTATTAACTTCTTGTAATTAAAGCAAACTTTAC
>JANHGD010002219.1:24396-38629 GCA_027560375.1 Imantodes cenchoa
AATCTCACGCGGGGGAGAGTTCCCTTGCGAGATTTTGCTTCTGCGCATGTGCAGAAAGCAAAAGCTTGTGCGGGGACGCGCCCGCGGGAAGGTGCTGCACGCAGAACCCACCCCACCGGTCCGCGGCAATAAAAAGGTTGGGGACCACTGATGTACAGGGTTTTACCAAGAAATCAGATCAGGTTAATGTGACATGTATAGGTGGGATGATATGAGCTCTGGTCTTACCTGTCACCTGGTTTAAATTCCCGGGAAACCTTGGTTTTCTTTTTCTTATGTTTCCTCTTGAGGTTTTTAATGGAAAGCGGGATGCTTTTTTTGCGTCCTGTGCCACTGCCGCTCTGAGAAGAGGCCGTGGAGCTGGCAGAAGATGTTACAGAACTGGTGTCGTCTGTGTCATCGGCTGCTTCATCATCAGCATCCTGTTCTATAGACTGCAGATTGTAGTCTGAGGAGCCATCCTCACGTTTCAGTACAAAGGCTGGTTGCAACGGCAGCCCAGCTGCTTCACAAGACAAGCTTTTCCTGGTTTCGTCAATGTGCTCTCTTTTTGCGTCCTGCAAGCCTATAATGTCATTGACAGAGTCCTCTGATCTACATTTCAAGTTGGCTTTAAGATGTTCAGGCTGTTGGTCACCTGCTGCAGCAGATTCTCCTTCAGGGAGATCAAGGTTACTCTGAGCGTCTGGGGAACACGACATGATCTTCACTATTTGTTTCTTCAGTAGTCTCCTTACCTACAGAGGAATCAGCACAGGTCAAGAAACAAAAATTTCCCACCACTTAAAAGAAACTGAGCCAATTTTTGTTTATAAATGCTGCCTACTTGGGAGCTGAAAATTATTTGTTTATCTAGAACTGCTATCTATCTTCTAAAGCACAAGATGTTTATTGTTTAGGGAATCTGTGCATACAGACTGAACAAGCGGTCTTCCAATACTCCTTCAGATGTTAACTCATGTTGCCCTGTGATGGAAATTTTGTTAGTGAATTTTGATATAAAGTCCAATTCATAGTATTATCTTTCTAGTGAAAATGAGGTAACATGGAACCCATCATGTTGTTATATAGTGAAAGGATTTTAGATTTTTCAGCAATTCTTACTCATATCAGTAAATATTGCAATAAAAAGATATGGAGCAGTCTCATGATGACAGATGGTTTGCAAGAACTAAAAATTATAGAGCGAATGGTGCCTGTGCAAACTGCCTAGACTTATATACAGTATCCTTTTCTTTGTTCTTAACTCATGGCTTAAACACATACACATACTCCTATACCCGTGATGGCGAACCTATGGTACACATGCCAGAAGTGGCACACAGAGCCATCTCTCTGGGTACGTGAGCTGTCGCCTGCTACTCTTCTGGGTTCCGGCGTGCCAGACAGCTGGTTCTCACGTGCGCAGGAAAGCCGAAAACCAGAACAGCAACCGCCTGTTGTGCATACGCGTACCGGGAAGATGATCTTCCAATTTCCGGTGTGTGCATGCGCACCGGCCAGCTGGTCTTCATGTGTGCATGTGTGCTGGAAACCGGAAGACCAGATCATCTTCCCAGTGTGGGCCAACACTGTCTTATACACATATACTTATACTATCATAATCATACACTTATACTTATACTATCATAATGGTGCTTACACTCTAAGGAAATTGTGTGATAGCTAAGTATGTAGAAAATTATTAAAATGGTTATATTTTATAATCTGCTAGTCATTTAAAAAAGTTACACTGATAAATTATTTAGAAATACTGAGGATTCAAATAGAATGCTATGAATAAATTCCAAAATATGCCACTGACTTTTATTTCAGAATATGAAGAGTTTAAAATATTAACTTTTTACAGGGAGAAAAACATTATTTATACTGAGACATTCTGTAACTGGATTTTAGGAAGAAATTTATTGAACATTAAATTGTTTTCAGACAAAGAACAAATGTGTATATTACAGTACCTTTTCAGGCTTTACATTGGATACGAAACAAGGACAGGCCATCTGCAATATTAAACGCCATCATTTTGGTATTACTACTGAATGCAAAGGATTGTTAACAGAGGCAAAATACATTTAGAAAAACTATTCCAGTTTTGGAAACATTTCATTCACATTTTTATTTGTATTGTAACCCCTAATATAAATGAAAGAAATATATTTTATAATTACATTTTTCCGCAGAAAAAATGTTAGTTTGAAAGAAAAAAAACTACTATTACATGAAATCATTCAGGCAGAATGCTAACTTGCATAGATGATTAGCCATGTTTTGAAATCTGACAAAGTCTTCCGCTTTTTAGATCTCTAAACATGCAAGGGAAGGTTCAGCTTTAGCTAAGAAATGTAAAATATACTTTTAACAGTTTAAATATTAAACATTATTTTCATCACTATGGCATACAGAGGCTTTCTTTTTTCACTGCCACGTTACTCTGTGGGTGATGTGTTTTTGTATTTCACTATTTTAATGTAAGAAAAAAGGCAAAGTTTGGTTTCACCACATTCAGAAAATGTTATGCATTCTTTTCATGAATGAGGTTTAACAGGTCCAGATTAAAGAACGTGCAACTGAAATCTGACTATATTTTTAGATTAGTCCTAAAATTGCCTATAAATTAAGAAATGGGTGCAATGATTGGAAACATTGGCTATGAAATATCAACGGCATACATTTATCCAATGTTACTATGATTGTAAAACAGCAAGATACTGTTTTGCACTAAATATAGATTCTAATATTTTAAAAGAAGTTAAACATGCAGAATAGATTGCTTGTTATTTATGAAATACTTAAACAGCACTTTACAACATAAATTCTGAATCTGCATTTCAAATTTTGATTTTAATCCAGATTTTATCTGAAATAATAAACAAATGTTTTGAAATATATCAAAAATAGACCTGTGTTACTACTGTATGCATAAACACAAGCATTTTTATGTGAAAAATAGGATACACATCACTACTCAGGGTCTCAACTATTTAAAAAGTCACCAGATGAAAACAAATTCCACCATTTATCAATTACAGTAATTCAAACAACAGAACACTATACATTTTCTCTTGAATGATCAACTATCATATGAATTTTCCTCCAATGATACAGGAATTCAGTTCACAATTCTGGAATAACTTAATGCTTATTTTTTCCTATTGCCTTGCTGAGGGTATAAATTGGAAATATAACAACACTAATAATTAAAGCTTATGCTAACCATGTCTGCATAACCTACAAGACTAAGTGATGACTGAATATGATTAAGCAATCAATATCATGATTGTGTGTTTCTTAAAATATATCCTGGGGGATAAAATTTAAAAAACGAATGCAGTTCCAGAAGATCATTTCATATTCTTAACCATAGCAGAAATTGGCAATAGTGGAGATATACACTTGATGGTGAACCGTGTGCCACAGATGGCACACAAAGCCCTCTCTGCGGGCACGCGAGCTGTTGCCCCAGCTCAGGGCCACCGTGCATGTGCAGGGGGGTCACCCACACATGCACAGGGCAGCACGCACGCATGGGAATTCTGCATGCATGCGTGTGCAGGGGGTGTGGGGAGTCACACGTGCATGCGGGGTGTGTACATGGGGGGGCATGCACGCATTGCATTATGGGTGCAGGTGTGTGCTGTCGCATGTGTATGCTTTCGGCAAACAAGAACAGTTAGAAGTAATGAACAAAGCAGAATTCTCAGAAATAGTTCAATATTCTCAGCTAACTTTTATCAGGGCACATACCTTCTTAGAAGCTGATCCTTCTCCTAGAACACAGTTTCCCTCTGGACATTCACACGTGATTTTTGCTGGCACCACTTTCTCCGGAAATACATACAGACACCTTTCTCCAAGCTGCCGTTCAGCATGGTCAAAACAACCCAGACGTTTTACTCTATTAAAAGCGAAACAGAAGTAATGTCACCTTACTGCTGGATGGTATCTTCTTCCTGATTCTTCAGCGTTGGCTGAAATGTCTAAAACTGTTTCAAGTATATGCACAGTGAAACATTATTTAGGAAATCACTACTTGGGAAATCAAAGAGATAACTTCCTAATTTTACAAAAATTTAGAGTAAACTCAGTTATAAAAAGATTTACTAATGGAAAACATATTCCTATGGCATGTACAGAAACAGATCATGGGGGATATGGGTGCGCACATGCGCGCGCGCACACACAATCACACAAATACATGGCTAGAAAGCTTTATTCCTTCAGACCTAAGTTAGCTCACAGCACCTCTGTACAGAACTGCTAATGATGTAACTTCTATATTGAGCAAAGTGCACAATTACTGGGCCCTCCAAATAAACACTTTCTAGAAATTTATTTATTCATTTAAAACACTTATATAGCTCCCCATTTTAAAATCAACTCTTGATGAAACAGACAAACAGAAGGTAGACAAGCAGAAGGCTAGGTCTGAAATGAGGAGATGTATAATGTCATATGATGGCCATTCCTGATGTAAGCTTTGGTTGTAAGAAAGAGAATTAAGCAGTTTTCAAAATTGGCATGCCCAGCAACTCACATTTATGCATGTCTTAATATCATTTTCATATGGATTTAATATGGATTCATCACATGATATATTTGCTTTGGTTTAGTTGATGTAAAATATATCAAGAAAGAAATCATTATTCACAAAAATACAGTGAAAGTGAGTGATTATTCTATTTTTATCAATTCAAAGTCATTAAACAAGCAGGCCTTTTCAGAAGCTGGTATGAACTGTTTCTTACCTAGATAAATTCTCTTGGGTGATTAAAGATGGTGGTGGGCTTATACTATCAGTTCCCCCAGGACAGAAGCTCTTCGTAATCCAAGTAACTTTCAGTTCTACTACTTGAACCTAAAGAAGAAAAGGTTGGATTGTCAGAGAAATATTTCATTATGTTATCCTTGTACTCTGTAACTGTTCACAAAATTAACACACAATTTCTGATAAAGATTTCTTTCCTCAGCCAATTCTCCTGAATTTCCTTTTGATTTCCATCTTTTTATGCAATATAATCTCAAAAATCCTAATACAGATATAATGCTAATATTAATTATACAATTTAAAGAGATGCACAACGTTTTAGACAATTTAAAAAAATCTGCTAGCTCTTCAACGTAAGCCACAGAAAACAGACAGCACAAAAATTGTACTATAGGACTCTACTTTTCCCAAGGCTAAATAATTTCTTATTTTTTCTTCTTTGTTCCTGCATATTTTTTTCAGGGTATCTCTACATTCCTTTGCGTGTACTTGTCAAGAGGCATTCTCTCCTGAGGGTTTTTCTGTTTAAATACTAACAATCTAAGATCCAAATGGACGTTACTTCTACATTATTGACTTCTTTTATTAGGAATTTAAGTCTATCAACTGAACAAGAAAAGAAAACTGAAATGGAATTGTTTCTAAAACAGCAGGCTACTTCCTCTCTTAGTTTACACAGACATTTCAAGACTACGCACCAAGCTTTGTTTTGGGGGAAATCCAAATGATATTTCATAATGAAGATATCTTGCTGAAACATACCTCTTCTACCACAACTCTGAATTTGCTCTTCGTGCTGAGTACAGGTTTCACTCCTGAAAGCCACTGCACATTTGAGAAGACTTTTGAAGGACCAATGAGAACTTGCCCAGGATAAAAGCCATATGAATCATCAAAAAACAGGCCCTGAAAAATGAAGCAAAACCAGAAGTACAAATCAGATATGATTAAATCATGGTCTACCCTAGTTGAACGAACTTTCCACATTTTATCTTAATGTTATCATTACAGAAATGCTTAAGAACGTGGAGCTCATCTTCCTGCATCTAATAAATTCTGTTTTCTGCTCTAGTTGTTCTAAATAAGTACAAAAATCTCATAACATAATTACGATTGACTAAAGTATGAGGAATTCAGGGCTACAAAGAAACAAACAAGTCATTTCCATTCACCACAATAACAGTCTTCTATTAACCTGTACTGAATAACTTCTTGAGCCTTTGGGGATAAATTGGGTTCTCTAAGAAGCGAACTTCCTTATTTATAAAGCTGGGAACAACTTTAGACATACCTGATCAAACATTCAGGAAGGCAAAGGGAAGACTATTAGCCCATACAAACAGGACCTGAGAGCAATAGCTTATCTATTTCTACATACAACATTGGGGATGTTGTTGTTGCTGCATGAAGCACTTTATATCTCCTAGCAAAAATAATTGCCAACCATTTACTTTTAGGCAAGAGAAAATATATTATATACTAAATTAAGAACATCTTAATAGGATCAAAACTGGTCGTCGTTTTGAAGTGCATGGACAATAGGACTTATCCATCTGAATGATTTTTGGCTTCAAACAGCTGCATAACAGTTTGGTCCAGAGCTGCTATTCCCAGATGGAAAAACGTACTTAACTATTGTATCACATTACATAATCACATAGCTCTCGCTCCCTTTCCTTTCCCAAATTCTTTACACTGAATAAACTTTCATCTATTGGTAGTCTTCAACTGACAACCGTCTCTGAAGTTACAAAGACATTGGAAAAAGTAACACGACCGTTTTTCACACTTATGACTGCTGCAGCATCTCCACAGTCGCGCGATCAAAGTTCAGGCATATGGGAAGTATTTATGACTGTTGAACTGTCCTGGAGTCATGCGATCACCATCCAACCATCCCAGCCAGCTTCCAATAAGCAAACCCAACCTGGGGGGGGGAGGGGAATCAAGATTCGCTTAATGACCGAATGATTCACCTAGCAACTGTGGCTAAAAAAAGGATGTAAAACGGGGCAAAACATACTTAACTGCCTTGCTTAGCAACCAAAATTTTGGGCTCAATTGTGGTCGTAAGTCAAGGACTACCTGTATGCTATGCTCTACCTAATCCTCAATAATATGCTGAAATCTCTACAAATTAAGACATTAAAACGATTAAAAACATACTGAATCACTGACATGTGGGCAGACGTCATAGAGCTTTGCTGCGTCTTCTGTGCTCATGGAACATCTAAAGAAATACACAACCATTGGGAAAAAGATGGCAAAAGAATTAGCACAATCTTCCTAACAGCATATTTGAATTTACATACTCTTAGGCTGGAATTTAATGAAGCTAAATAGAATAAAAGAATAAAAAAGATAAAGATAAAAGGTTTCCCCTATCCTTTTACACCAGAGGTGTCCGACTCTAGAGGGTGGTGCTCATCTCTGTTTCTTAGCCAAGGGAGTCAGCGTTGTCCGAAGAGGCTTCCGTGGTCATGTGGCCAACATGGCTATATGCCGAAGTGCACAGAACACTGTTACCTTCCTGAAGTGGTGCCTATTTATCCACTTGCATTTAAATACTGAATACAATCATTGGCCCATTAAACTTGTATGTTCAACTTTGACTGTTGAGACAAAAACCCCCCGCCCCCCCCAGAGTTTCAGGCACAATCTTTTTAATTCAATCCTACCTGGAGATTCCAGCAATTGAACCTGGACATTTCTACACACCAGCCAATTTTTGGGGAGGGATTGAGTGCGCCCCCAAGCAGATTTATCCATTCTAATTTTTGTTACTAACTAGGTCATATACCCATGGGGGGTGGGAGGAGAAACATGGATCTAACCAAACTGCATGCGTCTCTGAGATGACACCTGAGGGCAATGCCCTTTAATGCTCACCAAGCTTTCTGCCCTATTGGCTTTTATTTTTTAACTTTATTTTAATTAGCTAGCATGCACCAAACAAATCCGTAACATCAAGCATACATATATGCTTAGGAATGCTCTTAGGTCTCTTGGATACCGTGGAGCACTCCTACCAAATAGATTCTGTTCTTTCTGTCCTCTGGTAAAATGGATGTTCTGTAATTAGTTACCCCAACTGCACACAATAATTTTGTGAGAGGGCTTCTAACAAGGTCCCAAAAAGAATTTCGTTGTATGAGTACACTGTGTATATACAACAATAAAGTATTATTAAATTCCAATGTGCCTAATGGCCCCTAAAGGCTGAGGTTTTCTGACATAGACTGAGAAAGCCCTACTGTATATGAAGCCCTAAAGTTAAGAACAATATTAAGGCATTTAATAAAGCCTGATATTGTTATGATTGAGTATTTGACTTTGGAACAGATGGATGTATTTATATATCACCCATAAAATGATGAGAAATATAGTTTTATATGGATTTTAAAAATGTCTTACGTTGTAAGATTTTAGGAGAGAACGGGGGGCCAGAAAAAAGTTCTTAAGAGGCTGAATTCAAAAAGAGAGTTGTCTTATTTGTTCAACAAAACGAAATCATCAGGGTAGATGATCTGCTCACATAATCAGATAGCAAAGTGCTACTGGTAAATACTGAGATCAATTCATTGATATGTAGTTCAGAAATAGTAATTGGAGATTATCAATTATATCAAACAATTACAGTATTTGCAGAGTTAGTGTCCAATTCTGCAGCCTTCTTAAAAAGAGTGTCTCTAAAGGCCGGGGTCCCCAACCCCTGGGCTGTGGCCCACTACTGGGCCTTGAGCCATTTGGAACCAGGCTACGGAAGTGGCAGGTGAGCGCGTGCACCCATTAGGACTTGAATGAGCAGCGGGCAAGCATGTGCGTGCCACTTGTGCAAATGGAGCTGCATGCACGCACTTGCCTGCCGCTCGCAGGGAACGATCCCCTCCCCACAATCACCAGTTTGTAAAGCCACAAAGGTTCGAGAACTCTGTTCCAACAAGTTTTGGCTACAACTTCCTCTGTATCTGGTAAGTAGCCATACTAACTGGACTGATGAGGGTTGTAGACAAAATATCTGGAGAGCATGATTCAGTTAAGCAAATATCAAAAGTTTGTTTTTGAAATTTTAGTTTTCTACTTAACAAGTTGCTTCAACAGTTCTTGTATGCTTATTGTACAAATCAGATACCCGCTCGTTTTCCATTACAACATAAAAGCTTGCTAAAACTGACATTAGTTAGCTACATAAGCCAGCTAAGGAAGCTTTTGCAGGTAAGGGAGATAGAAGAGTTAACATTAAAAATAGTAATGTTAGAAATGCAAGAACCAAGCAATCAACCCAAATTGCCAGTTTTTACTCAGGTTATACAAGTAATAACTCTGAAAAAAATCTCCAACTTCTTATTAAAAGATTCTATACAGCATGGTTGGTCAACATAGTTGGTATCTGAGGAACAAGAGTACAACTGACAAATCAGTGTGATGAGACTTTAATTCAAAAACAGCTAATGACATGCTCTTTGGCAAAGCAACAGAAATACCTTGCGCCATTGGAGAGCTTCAGAATGATTTGGTTCTTTAAATCATACACTTTTCCTAGCCACCAGTCATAGGCTATGCAGTCACCGTACATAAAGGGCTGAGGGGGAAGGAGAGAGTTAGAATGCCTGATTTCACAGTTTATTTCATCAGAGCTAGAAATTGTTTTGATTCAATTAAGTTCATACAATAGTATTAGGGTAAACTAAATCAAAGCAGGAACTACCGCAAGAGCAAATGACCATCTTCTAGATGATTAAAAGGATTTTCCCTCCTTTATAAAATCCAGATATAACAGAAATGTGTTAGTGTTTGTATTTTATGACCAACACTGTAATGGAACTGAACAAATAAACGCAGAATAGAAATTATAATAGAAACAAATATAAAACAGAAACTTGAAATCAGGAGACTGTCACTTCTAGTTCTGTCTCAGGCATAAAAGCTGGTTGGGTGACCTTGGACCAGTCACTTTCTCAACCCAACCCACCTCATAGGATTATTGTTGTTGTTGTTGTTGCTGTGGGGAATATAGGAGGAGGGAGGAGTATTATGTATGTTTGCTGCCTTGAGTTACTTATAAAGTAATAAAGACAAGATAAAAAATAACTGAAAAAAGAAATAGCTGGAAACATTCTGGAGAAATCTTATAAATAAAGTGGTTCAAGAAAGGGCAGAATGTTTTGTATGACAATAAATTGAGAAGTAGCTTCTCCAGCCTTATAAGATCTGTGTGACAGCCAGTGTGCTGCGGTGGTTAAAGTACAGGTCTGGCACTAGCAAGCCACAGGCTCTACACCCTCAACATTGGAAGCTTATTGTGCGATTTCCAATCACTTACTTAGCCGCTACTACTGTGTTTTCCCAAAAATAAGACTCTGTCTTATATTTTTTTAAACCCTGAAATAAGCGCTTGGCTTTATTGCCATGCACTCAAAAGCCCGATTGGTCTTATTATCACGGGATGTCTTATTTTGGGGGAAACAGGGTAATAATATGTTGAAACAATTTAATAGTAAGGCAGTAGAGGAAAGAAATATAATAGTCTAGTGGAGATTAAATCCAAAATTTGATTTTATTCTAAAAGAATAAAAGGACTTGGTTTAGGTTATAATAAGATGTTTCAATAAGAGCTTTCAAACTGGAGATCAAAATTAGAGATGCAAAAGCACAGGGAAAAAAGACTGGAATAAATGAAAAAATGTATTATGACATCTTTTATAATACCGTATTTTAAATGATGCCTAACATGGCTAAGAAAAGCGTTCAACAATTGTTAGTCAGTTTTTACTCCCCAAAATGATTTCTAAAAACCTCATGTGGGAAGATTTTTTAAATATAAAAAATGTTTACAGTGTTAAACCAATATAATTCCAGTACAGATTATATCAAACTATTTCATATAACTCTCAGTGTACTAGACAAGAATTCAGTTCTCTCTAAGGCTTCAAAGTACTCAGAATAGATGAAACATTTACAGCAATTATATCTCTACTATTACTGTGCTAAATTTAAGTTTTACATGTAAGTTACTTTTCCTGCCCAAATAATCATTTCCCCTCAAAGTCCTAGAAAAGAAGGATTCTTTTTAATTTCTTCAACATTTTTAGAAATTCTTTGAATATGGTCACAAGTAACAGACCATCTATTCATAGGCCTTAGAAAACTACCTTAGAGGCAGGTTCATGTGGAATTCCAAATCATGCAAGATTTAAAGGCATTACTCTCTCTAGAACTAATGTGAGCTGTAGTAATTGATATTGCTTATTTTTCTTGATTTAAGGTTATATTTGTTAAGCGAGAAGAGTTCTTGCTGTGTCAGACTAAATAGTTCTGTGATTAACTGTGACTGCAGTAAAAAACATTCTCACCCAGATATTTTGAAGATCTTTACTGTTAACAGGATACAGGATACAGTTGGTTCCCACCAGTTTTACTGCACACTCTATATTGACATCAACAACTGTCCCACACTGGCTGTCCTGGAAAGAAAAACAAATATTTCTTTAAACTTCAACATGGTTTCAATATTTGCAGAACCCAAGAATCCTTCAAGTTTCACCCACTGCTTACGTAGAAAGAGAGTCAAGATCCATGAAATACAACCTAACAAGATGAATAAAGAGCTTTAATGTTTCCCCACCCCACCCATTTACTGGGCAAAAAAACCCTACTGCACCCAGAGTCTTTTCTTGTTTCTATATCCATCACTGTTATCTGAAGTGTAGAACTCTTACATCAGATAAACTATTTCTCAGACTAGGTAGCATCTGCCCACTGTCCAAGATGTCAGAACAAGGAGGATAGCCTTTATAACAAGTCAATTCAGATTATTGTGACAAGAATTCCACAGAAAGCCAGTGTTTCTTAAACACTGTTTTATGCATTCAAGTGTCAATGCTTATAGAGCTTGTATTCTTTGAACATTTAGAAAAATGCCAAAAACCTTTTCGTAGAACAAATATCAGTAAATAATACTGTCTTGTATCCTAAATTGTGGGTGTCTTTTTCTCTCTCCCTTAATTCTTCAGATTTAAAGCATGATTTAATTGAGATAATCAATAACCAAGAGGATGAAATATTATTTTTGATACCCCTTGTGCCTATATATTACTAGTTCGCTGAGAAAGTAGATACAAATCTAGACACATCATTATCTTTTTATAATCTGGCAATTGCTAGAATGATTTATTTATTAATGAGTGGCATGCATCTACTTAAAAATGAAGCCAATAGCTGACTTGCAGAATTATTCCCAAACTTCAAGATTTATTAAAGGACACACTTATACTGAAGAGATCTGTCTATATAAAATAAATGAATTACTTCAGGGAAGATAAGGCTGTTAATGGCTCTAGTCACAATGAGCAGTCATTGCCTAATATATCAGCAGTATACCGCCTCTTAGTATCAGTTGCTAAGGAATACAAGATGATATTATACAGGTAAACCCCGGGTTACGAATGTTCAAAGTTACATGATAAGCGCCTCCTAGCTTTTACGAACAAGTCTCAAAACTACGAATCTTGCAGCACCTCCACAGTTGTTCGCCCTTCAGAACAACTGCAGAGGCTCTGCAACATTCGTCCTGAATGTTGCTGGCCAAAATGGAGCTTCCGAGGGACGGATCCACCCATCCGATGCGCCGTTTGGGCCTCCGCAGGCCTCCACAACTGTGTGGAGCATGAGGTATTTCAGTGGACCTTGGGTGGTCTTAGGCAGGTGGCCTGTTCCATCACTAGGGCTGCCCCATGGCCTTCCCCATCCTGAAATACTTCATGTGCACTTAACGAGCCTCATATTCAATTAGTGAATATGTGGGCGAAAGGAGGGAGTGTTCCCGTTCAAGGTTCGAGATTCACTCCCACGAATCCTCTGGTTATGAATGGAATGGGCAGGCTCCGTTACAGTTGTAACTTGAGGACTACTTGTATTATAGTTTATCCTCTTTTTTATCCTTGTATTATAGCTTCTCCTCTTTTGGATATTACCCACGTATGTTTCTCTCGTATGTTTCTCTCTCCAAAAAAAATAAAATAAAAAATTAACTGGTATGTAGCAAATGGCTTTCCAAGGTCTAGAGATTGCATAATGATTACAATTGTAATGTATAGTATGAGGTTACTCCTTGCAATGCAGGTATGCAAGAATAGTGATTTAGGACTCTTAACCATTATTAAAATTTCTTAAAATATATATTCCACTATGTTCCTTTTCTAATTGGTCAATGAGAAAATTGTTCTTAATTTTCAAATCAAATGATCACTGAAAGCAGCTGATCATGTGTACCAGTAGACCCCAACCTTTTGGGTGCCAGGGACCGGTTCTTTGGAGGGCGATTTTTTGTGGATTGAGTATATGTGTGATTTCACATTATGCCTGGATCCCTTGCATGCGTGGATGAAGCTTCTCTCACTTGTGTGGCCTGGTTGCTGCCGGTGCGCGGCCCAGGCCTTGATTTACACTTTCTTGACTGCTTGATTTCATGCTACCATGCCACTAAGGAAAAATGTTTACTGATACCTGAAAAATGGCTAATAATATACAAATGGCTTTTTACTTATACCTGTAATAATATTTATTCCAATCTGAATAACTGCAAATTGTTCCCTGCAGCAATCAGTATCCTAGCTAGAGATTCATCTTTGAACAGCAATTTGCCTTAGTGCTGATATTACTGGTCTTATGTATCCTTTCTCCAATAACTTCACATGCTATCATGCTTATCTTTGAGCACCTTTTGCACCTTTGTGTTTGTATTAAACACACAATTATTTCTATGTAGATAAATGATCTGGGCCTTGTAAAATATGTCTATTGCAGTTAAATTTAATAGTAGCAACATATGAGATACTGCTTTGCCTCTTTGTCCTACACCAGGGGTCAGCAACTTGCGGCTCCGGAGCCGCATCTGGCTTTTTGGGCCCCCTGCTGTGGCTCCCTGTCCCACCACTGGCTGGTCTCGCCCTCCCCTCCCTCACCTGGCCTGAGAAGTTAAGGGCAGCGGCGTGAATGGAGAAGTGGATGGGGCTGATTCTCTGGTGCTGGTTGAGGAACATAGCCACCCCCGGGCGAGGCTTCACTTCGGGTGACCATCCTCCCCCTCTCGTGACTCCCTGGCTGGCTGTGGCAGGGCCAGGAGTGTGCACATGCGTGGGGAGATCCTCAAGTGAGTGCCAAAGTGCAGCAAAGGTGCACTCAGAGGGCAGGTGGTGCTCGCTTAAGGAGGGTCTTTGGATGTGGCTTCTCTCCTGCCCTAAGGATATGGCCACTGCCTTGCCGTATCCCATCCTGTCCCCCCACCCACCAGCAGGTCTTCAGCTGAGCAGGGTGGGCATAAGCTCCAGCCCGAAGCGGCAAGAAATGAAGGCTGCCTTCGCTCAGCGACCCTCCTCCCCCTTTCATGTGGGATGGAGGGGCACAGCAAGGCAATTACGGGATCCTTAGGACAGGAGAGCGGCCCTGTAGCTGCCTTCATGCCACATT